>JASANC010002384.1:0-26974 GCA_030248135.1 Theristus sp. LFF4_11 | reverse complement strand
CCAGAAACCAAGAAAAGCAAACTAAACAACCAAATGTTCCGGTCGACTCAAAACAACAACAAAAACACAATGTAATTTTGAGAAGTTGAAGAAAAATACCACAAAAGATAAACACCTTTGCATCAAATTCAAGCTTTAGCAGTCGAAACTCAAGAGCTTCTTTGAAGCCCGGTGTTTTGCCAAGCAGCCAGACAAATTTCTCGGCCCGATTCAGCAGCGCGTCTCGTCGCCATCGTATTCTTTCAGCTTTTCGATCTAAAAAAACACCACACGTAAACTTCACACGCTAAAACACTGAAGACACGTTCAGCTTCCCTCTTTTACTGAAGCAATGTAGTACCTCTTTTGCTTCGGAGCAATGAAAAAATAGCTGAAGGAGAATGTTTGAAAAAGTTGATGAGCGAGACGTAAGTTCGTTGCATAGCAACGTTGTCGCTCGACTGCAACTGGCGCTGTGCAGCGGTCGTCGTCGTCAGCAGCGTTCACAATGGCCGATATCAGTTGCTCTGGTGTCATCTTTTTGAACTGATGCAGCACAATGTTCAAATTGATGGCGCCTTTCGGCTCGAGCAGATTCAACTGGACGAGCTCACTGCTGCGCATGGATGCGAGCGACGACGAAGGGTCGCTGCGAACGCCCCTGCTGCCGGACACGCTGGCGCGCTCGAACAGAGCACGCAGCTGCAAGCAAACGCACACGCATTGCACTCCACTGAACGGTGCATCGTCGCTACTTGCTAGTTTACGATAGTGAACCTTGAATTTGAATCGCTGCTCTACCTTTTCCAGCTCTGCAGCATCCACGGTCACATCGTCAGCTTCGTTCCACACGGAGTCTCGTCCTGAAAACAAAACAAAAAGATACAGCGTAGAGAAGCAAAACTGCATTGTACCTCAATTCAAAGTGCCTTACTATTTTTGATGTTGTTCTCTTTAGCGAATCGGATGACACGTGTCGTCTTCCCCTTTGGTGTGATCGGTGTGCGCGGGGTGTCGTGCGGCGTTTGCCATTGGTGGTGGCAGGGGCGGCGGCGGGGGCACAGTCACAACTGGTGTCGCTGCCGCATCGCTTCACGGGCATGGCGGGCGGTAGCCCACCACGGGGCACCCCGGTGGTGGCCAACGGGCGCTGCTCTGCTCACTGACCATGTTGTGTCCGTGCATGTCACAGACTCCACTGGCGACGACGGCACTGACGAGCCCGCACTGAACACTGAGCTCGTCTCAGACTGGCTGTGGTTGAACACGCTGCTGTCCAGTGACTCGTAGACTGAGTCGTCGTCGTTGTTGTTGTTGCTGGTCTGTCTGTGTGGCGACGGTGGCCGAGTCTATGTAGGTGACCAGCGTGACACTGCTGGTGTTCGCAGAGGGGGGTGTTGTCTTGCTCAGTGGCTGTGTGCCGACCGGTGGATGCAACGTGTCAATGGCGCACTGGCCGAACAGCAATAGCAGCGGTGTGCTCTTCAGCAAGTAGTAACTCGATGTCAGTGGCTGTCCACGCTGTAGCCTGGTGCATCAACGCCTCAGCGAGCGCCCACAGGGAAAGAGACACGTCCGTGCAGCCCCTCGATCGCGTCATCCATCAGCGCCAACTTCTGCAGCACACCAATCAGATGCGCGCGCTTCTCAGTGCCTTGCACCTGCAACAAGCAAACAGCGGTGCAACCAGCAACACCAACGGAAGCACCCAAGAAGCGAACGTGCCGGTGACCTTTGCGAGGAGCGAGAGCGCAGATCGAACGGGTTGTCCGCGTCGAACAGGCCGCTGTCCACGGACGCCTCCCAGTGGCAGTCGTGTTCGCAGTGCTCCGCGAATGCGTCCAGCTGAGTGCGCAGCTCGCTCGCTGCACTCTGCTTCGTGGTCGGCTGTGTCCGCGAGGCTCGCCTCCATCGAACTGAACAACTCGCGCAGCCCGCCCGCTGCAACACGCACAGCAAACGCGCTCAATCACACACGAACCGAAACGCACATTTCCGATCGTATTTTTTCAAAACAGAATACAAACTAGCAATTGCATTTGAGTCGCTTTCAAATGTCAAAAACGCGATCACAACTGCAATGTAAAAGCAAGACGACGACGTCAGTGAAAAAATGGACCTACCCATGAACAACTGTCTGAGCCTACAGCGTCGCACGTAGTTCTCAGCGTTATGATCAGCGGCTCCGCAACAACGGATGCCTTCAGTTTGTACGTGCTTGCGTCCGTGGCATTGCGCAAGTTTGCAATGATCAACTCGTGCCATTGTTGATGCTTTGCTATGGCGTGTGGTGACTGACAAAACAAACATACATATTCACGAGAATTTGCAGTGCATCAACGAAGCTGTCTCTAAAAGCTCTGACAAGTCGACAACGCGCACGTTTCAATGATGCTGCTCAGCTCCAAAGCTAGCGATGTGCACAAGACAACGACGCCGGACCAACCTTGAACTTGCGCAGCACAGCGAGCGTCGTCTGTAGCCGGCGTTGCTGTGCGCACAGAGCAGCGTCAACACCTCGAACGTCCATTGGCGCGAACCGCACTTCGTGACTGCATTCAATGCCTGTAACACACACACAGTGGAGAGCGTTTCGCAGTCATTGACAGCTTTTCTGATCACCTTGCACTCTCTTTTCTCAGAATTAGCATTTATTTTATCCCTTCCCAGTGCTATTGTACACCTAAATTTTTTGCAAGAGATACAAAAAACCTAAAAAACTTCAAGAATCATTTTCAGTCGTGCAAACGAACCAACCGTGCACGAGCTTTTCAATGGCGTATCTAGTCTCAGCGAGGTGATCAATGGCAGCCTCGTGTCTCAGGGTTGCCTTGATGCAGTCGACCAAAGCGAGCATCAGTGCACCGTCATGCATCGTGTGTCGATCGTTTGAGTTTGCACTCAGCTACACACGGTGCCAGCGCTGCACTCGACGCACTCGTCATCATGCGCATGCGCATCCTCCGGTGTCACCAGTTTTCTACTGTGCAACAGCAAAAGCATCGCCCACCAAGATCCCGCTGGTGCGCTCGTGCACAAGTGCGCGCGGTGGTCGCCGTCTGCAACAACAGCTGCCACAACACCAACAACTGATGACAGTGCACAGCCAACGGCAGCACAAGCAGCAAGCAGCGACGACGCCTGTGCAATGCTGTCCGGCCACGAGGACACCACTCGCACCGTGGCGCATAAAAGCAAACCCAAGCAACAGCAGGCCTTCAAAATAGTGCCTGGACTTGGCAAAGTGGTCAAGTTGAGCAACAACGCGCCAGTCAGTGCGGGCGAATCAATAACGGAACTCTCGCCATGTTCACCTCCAACGGCGACTTCTCCAACTTCGCCATCAACCGAAAGCTCATGGCGCTCGGTGGTTGAAGGTTGGTTTGGTGAACAATTGTTGCGAATTGGCCGGCCGTCTTTGTAAAAAGCGTTTGAACAAGTTTCACATAACGTTGCGTACTGTTTTTAACTTGCCTTTAAAACTTTCATTGCATGTTTTGTTTCAGACCCGAAATGCAAAGCGCAGTCGCACAGTTCAGCGGTGTTTGACGCAGCAAGTCCATCGTTGGTTGTGCGTGTCGTTCAAACGCCAAGCCACGAGAACTACGCTGCTGCGAAGCGACGCATTGAGAACGCCACGTCTGATTGGATACTGGTGACTGCACTAAGCGACCCTGCGTTCATTGCTTTCTGCTCTGAGTCGGTCGTTTCAGAGTCAGAGCTGTGCAGCGTTTCAGAGCCACAGTCAGCCATGCAGCGCGCGCCAAGTTCAAATGCCTGCCTGAATGCAGCTCTCGAGATGTTACGGCTGAGCTGGAGGGAGCTCTGAAGCTGATTTGTCACAACTGAGCAAGTAGCCCGGTGACGCTGAATTTCACAATGCAATCGTTGCAGAAGTTTGTGTCCGTTGGTGGACTGAGTGTACTGTTGGACGCGCTGAAATGCCTGTGTGAGCTGAGTGCAAACTCAAACGATCGACACACGATGCATGACGGTGCGATGATGCTCGCTTTGGTCGACTGCATCAAGGCAACCCTGAGACACAAGGCTGCCATTGATCACCTCGCTGAGACTAGATACGCCATTGAAAAGCTCGTGCACGGTTGGTTCGTTTGCACGACTGAAAATGATTCTTGAAGTTTTTTAGGTTTTTTGTATCTCTTGCAAAAAATTTAGGTGTACAATAGCACTGGGAAGGGATAAAATAAATGCTAATTCTGAGAAAAGAGTGCAAGGTGATCAGAAAAGCTGTCATTTTTTGAAACGCTCTCCACTGTGTGTGTGTTGCAGGCATTGAATGCAGTCACAGTGCGGTTCGCCAATGGACGTTCGAGGTGTTGACGCTGCTCTGTGCGCACAGCAACGCCGGCTACAAGACGACGCTCGCTGTGCTGCGCAAGTTCAAGGTTGGTCCATCACGTCCGTTGTCACTGTGTGCACATCGCTAGCTTTGGAGCTGAGCAGCATCATTGAAACGTGCGCGTTGTCGACTTGTCAGAGCTTTTAGAACAGCTTCGTTGATGCACTGCAAATTCTCGTGAATATGTATGTTTTGTTTTGTCAGTCACCACACGCCATAGCAAAGCATCAACAATGGCACGAGTTGATCATTGCAAACTTGCGCAATGCCACGGACGCAAGCACGTACAAGCTGAAGGCATCCGTTGTTGCACTCTTGAATGCACTGATCACCAACGCTGAAGACTACGTGCGACGCTGTAGGCTCAGACAGTTGTTCATGGGTAGGTCCATTTTTTCACTGACGTCGTCGTCTTGCTTTTACATTGCAGTTGTGATCGCGTTTTTTTTTGACATTTGAAAGCGACTCAAATGCAATTGCTAGTTTGTATTCTGTTTTGAAAAAATACGATCGGAAATGTGCGTTTCGGTTCGTGTGTGATTGAGCGCGTTTGCTGTGCGTGTTGCAGCGGGCGGGCTGCGCGAGTTGTTCAGTTCGATGGAGGCGAGCCTCGCGGACACAGCCGACCACGAGAAGCAGAGTGCAGCGAGCGAGCTGCGCACTCAGCTGGACGCATTCGCGGAGCACTGCGAACACGACTGCCACTGGGAGGCGTCCGTGGACAGCGGCCTGTTCGACGCGGACAACCCGTTCGATCTGCTGCACTCGCTCCTCGCAAAGGTCACCGGCACGTTCGCTTCTTGGGTGCTTCCATTGGTGTTGCTGGTTACACCGCTGTTTGTTTGTTGCAGGTGCAAGGCACTGAGAAGCACGCGCATCTGATTGGTGTGCTGCAGAAGTTGGCGCTGATGGATGACGCGATCGAGGGCTGCACGGACGTGTCACGCGAGCTGTGGGCGCTCGCTGAGGCGTTGATGCACAAGACTGCAGCGTGGACAGCCACTGACATCGAGCGCATACGTGCGCTGCGCAGACGGCTGCTGTTGCTGTTCGACCAGTGCGCCATTGACACGTTGCATCCACCGGTCGGCACACAGCCACTGACAAAGACAACAACTGCCTCTGCGAACACCAGCAGTGTCACGCTGGTCACCAGCGACTCGGCCACCGTCGCCACACAGACAGACCAACAACAACAACAACGACGACGACTCAGTCACGAGTCACTGGACAGCAGCGTGTTCAACCACAGCCAGTCTGAGACGAGCTCAGTGTTCAGTGCGGGCTCGTCAGTGCCGTCGTCGCCAGTGGAGTCTGTGACATGCACGGACACAACATGGTCAGTGAGCAGAGCAGCGCCGTTGGCCACCACCGGGGTGCCCCGTGCGCCGCCACCGCCCGCCATGCCCGTGAAACGTGCAGCAGCGAGTGGCGTTGTGACTGTGCCCCCGCCGCCGCCCCTGCCACCACCAATGGCAAACCTGCTCAACACCCCGCGCACACCGATCACACCAAAGGGGAAGACGACACGTGTCATCCGATTCGCTAAAGAGAACAACATCAAAAATAGTAAGGCACTTGCAATTGAGGTACAATGCAGTTTTGCTTCTCTACGCTGTATCTTGTTGTTTTGTTTTCAGGACGGAACTCCGTGTGGAACGAAGCTGACGATGTGACCGTGGATGCTGCAGAGCTGGAAAAGGTAGAGCAGCGATTCAAGTGCAAGGTTCACTATCGTAAACTAGCAAGTAGCGACGATGCACCGTTCAGTGGAGTGCAATGCGTGTGCGTTTGCTTGCAGCTGCGTGCTCTGTTCGAGCGCGCCAGCGTGTCCGGCAGCGGGCGCGTTCGCAGCGACTCTTCGTCGTCGCTCGCATCCATGCGCAGCAGTGAGCTCGTCCAGTTGAATCTGCTCGAGCCGAAGCGCGCCATCAATTTGAACATTGTGCTGCATCAGTTCAAAAAGATGACACCAGAGCAACTGATATCGGCCATTGTGAACGCTGCTGACGACGACGACCGCTGCACAGCGCCGGTGCAGTCGAGCGACAACGTTGCTCAGCCACCAACGGGCGTCTCGCTCATCAACACCGACAATCTCAGCCAGCTGTTGCGCCAGTATCCCGAAGCAAAAGAGGTACTACATTGCTTCAGTAAAAGAGGGCTGAACGTGTCTTCAGTGTTTTAGCGTGTGAAGTTTACGTGTGGTGTTTTTTTAGATCGAAAAGCTGAAAGAATACGATGGCGACGAGACGCTGCTGAATCGGGCCGAGAAATTTGTCTGGCTGCTTGGCAAAACACCGGGCTTCAAAGAAGCTCTTGAGTTTCGACTGCTAAAGCTTGAATTTGATGCAAAGGTGTTTATCTTTTGTGGTATTTTTCTTCAACTTCTCAAAATTACATTGTGTTTTTGTTGTTGTTTTGAGTCGACCGGAACATTTGGTTGTTTAGTTTGCTTTTCTTGGTTTCTGGTTTTTGTTGTTTTGTAAGTGCATTTGTGATGACGTCGTTTGCAGGCGTCGATGACGTGCGATAAGATCGAGCAAGTGCTGAACGCGTCTGACTCTCTCTTGTCATCGATTCCATTCAAGAAACTGCTGCGTTTCTGCTTGATATTGCTGAATCACTTGAACCAAGTGAGCACTCAGCAGAACGTTGAAAATAATTTTTGACGCTTTTGATAATCAGTTCTGTTTGATTGAACTATTTTCGCTTGCAAAGCACGCATTCGTCAGGATTCGCACGCGGGCACGGCAGCTGGCTTCAAACTGGCCAGCTTGGCGACGATTTTCGAGAGCAAAACCAACGAACCTTCCATGCGCTTTGTGCACTATTTGGCAAATGTAACAGAGTCAAAGGTTGAACGATTACACGACAGTCTCTTGCCCGTTGTAAATCTGGTCAAGGCGAAGTGAGTGTGTTGTGCTTTGTAATGACAGCTACGCATGTTACCCACTAACAGTATCAGATTAGAATGTTTTGCGTTTTGTAGTGACACGAAAGATTTAGAGCCATAATTTCCTTTTGGTGAATCCCAAGCACTTGCTGTGTTTTGTTGCAGAGTGTCGTCTGAAGAAGCAGGGGTGGACGTTCAGCAGCTGGTGCAACGTGTTGACAAAGTCAGCAAGCACGCGATGCACGCCAGCAAAAGCACGCCAGCACTCGACAGTTGCGTTCGACCGTTTGTCCAGGCATGCTTTCGCTTTCTGAGCGCATTTTTAGTTTTATTTTATTTCCTGTGTTCCATGTGTTGACGAATCAATCAGTACCAGCTGTTGTTATTTCAGAGAGCAACGGCGAAGTGTGCTGAGCTGCAGCATCAACTGAGGGCCGTGAAAAACAAGGAGAAACAGTTGATTGACATGTACAGCGCAGATGACATGAAACTCGATGAGATATTCATTGCCGTGTGCTCCGCTGTTGAACAGTACGAACACGCGAACAAGGTATCTGCGCATGATCCTGCTGTTTAATGCGCGCTTGACATTCTTGAAACATCATGCGGGTGGCTGGCTACATTCGATGTCGTATTCTGTCTTTCGCTTGTCTCGTGTGCTGCTTTTACCATTCACTCGTGTGTTTCCAGACGAACGCCGAACGAAAGCAGCGCGAGCAGCGGCGTCACCAGCGCGCCGGCAGCGTCCTGTCGTCGGCGTCAGGTTGGTCGTGCTGGTCGAGCTTTATGGCACAATCAGACGGCTGTGTTGTGTTGCGTTGCAGTGTGCGCGTCAGCACCGGTGTCGCGGTCACAGACGCCACTGATGGATGCATGTGCACGTGCGAGCTCGCACTCACCACCACCACCAGAAGCGGCTGTCAATTGCTACGATCAACTGATGAGGGACATCAAACGTGGACACTTTCAACTGCGACACACGAACGCACCCTCAAATCAACAAAAGCCGCTCGACAAAACACTGCGTCAACAGCAGAACACCAACAATGCACGCTGATGGTGACGTTGAATTTGGACAATCGTTTTTTTGCATTCCAGTTTTTAACTTTGTTTCTTCAGTGCTCTATTATCTCAATTGCAACGTCGGGTCAACCGATGTGTCTGAACTTTCTCACGACAAATCAAATTCGATTATGATCTGTTTTTTACTGTCTGAACTTCTGTACAGCAATGAGCGATGTTTTGTCAATGCGCAGTGTTCATATGGTGCTCAGTGGTCATTACAACTTGGCAACTCGACTACATTGCCCTGCTTCACGAATTGTTTTTTTATTTAATCAGATTTCATGACGGTACTTTATGAAGTTTAATAAATAGAAAAAACGAGCATCAAAATCTTTCTGCATCCGTCACCCGGTGCTATAGATTTTACAAATTGTTTACTGAAAGAAGATGTAGAAAGTTTTACTGGTTGGTGAATTAAGTTTACTGTTTCTTGAAATGACTTGGATGATTGTTGTTAACGTTGTTTTACTGGTGTTTTCTGATATCACCTATTGTTTTCATCTGGTTACTGGTATGCCGTGAAAATTTATGCAAATTAAAGTAGTTGTGGAATAAACTTTTACTGTAATTGTGGGAGCCGTGGTGGTTTTGTTTTGTTGATATCGTTACGGTTGTGACACACCGTGAATTGAATATCGTTCAAGTTTGTTCAATCTATTTTGTGCTAAATCAACATTGCCCGAGAATTGATATTTGCAGTTGCGTTTTCAGGAGTTAAAGCCGAAACCGAATCGAGTTGCGGTGCCCGACAAGAACATGGGTGAACTTGCACCAAAGTAGCCGTGCTGCCATCAGGCGTTTTATGTCATCGTCACCATCGTCTGCTTGTAAGTGTGAATATGCGTTGCTTATTGAAATACAAATCGCCAATGTGCTTTCAGTCCGTTCAGGACGAATACTAGGACGTTATCGAGAACTTCGACCTAACGTACAAAAGTTCCAGTTGCTCGGTTAGCAAAGTGATTATATTTCACTGGAAGAACCGACTGAGAGTACCTTTTTTCATTTCAATTTTAAATCATTTCATTTTTTATAAAAACCGATTTTAGCTTGAAAATAGTAGTAAGGTATTATTGATTTGTGTAACCTACGTACAGTCTAAACTATAACATATCCAACCGCTGATTGGTTGGTGGCACGTGATGCATGGATTCTATGCAATCGATGCACAGAATGCATGCATCAACCAATCAGCTACAATGGATATGTTATAAAGTTAGACTGTAGAGATAAACATGTAATGTACCCTTTTTTAGCCTCGCTATCTGATACTTCTTGCGTCATTGTCATTGTAGTCTGTTTTGCGGAACGGTGCATGGCATGTGGCTGTGGACAGCTAAGCTGCTTGTCGGGTAGTGTCGGGCGGATATAAGAGCGTTGTTTTCGTTGGGTTCGGGCGGGGCTATTCTGCTAATCGCCACTCTATTGTTGTCTTGCGACTCTGAAGCATCATTGTTGTAAATTGATCTTGCTGATTGACGTGTTAATTTTTGGTCATTCTGATTTTAATAATCATGTTAACGATCGTTGTGGTTTGCAGCACCGTTTGCACTTGACACCAGCAGAGCGGATGGAAAAGTTTCGTAGAAGTTTCAAACTAAGGCGCATCACTTTCACAAATAAAGTACACTGGCTAGGCCTAAAACACTTTGATGTTTCAAAAATTGGCATATTTCCAAGCAATAGTATTTCAAAAATAATTCCCCCGAAATTCATGTATAAGCAGATCATTGATCCAAGATTTTTAAACAAGAACGCAAGGCGTTCAAACCAATAACAATTATCGGTTCACCTGTTGTCTGGCGAATCAAAAACAATTGTGATTGGAAGAAGAAAGAAAACAATTTAATCTAAACCTGGCGGAATGTTCTACTTGTGCAACACTCACATAACAGTATTGCCGTTTCGCCGTTTAGCTTTTCGGCAAAATTTGCCGGTTTTTTATCCAGATATTTAGATGGCTGCCATTTAGGAGTCTTTTTAACGTTTTGTTTTCATTTCTAATAAACTAAATTGACATAGAAAGTGAGCTATTGACTACAAAAACCTTTGTTCATTAGTATTCACAATCTAACTCTATAACATATCCAACTAGCTGATTGGTTGATGCATGCATTCTGTGCATGAATTGCTGTGGGGGCGGAGTTTGGTTCGCATAGAATCAATCCATGCATCCACGAGATCACCAACCAGTCAGCTAGCTGATCTGTATTATAGAGTTAGACTGTATAGGTATACAATGTATGTACATCACAAAGACAAAACTACGTAAAAAGAGACGTAAGCTTCGCAGCAGCGACTGCTATCTAGGATCACGAGAACAGAAGCCACAAGTTAACGGACATTGTGCGCTCATGAAATGTTTCATTGAGCGGCATAGACGTACATTAGAGCCGGCCCATTCACGACAAGCGTAACGCAAATCAAAACAGTTAACGCCATTGCTGCGGTTGTTATTTGGCCGTCGATCTTGACCACCGGAGGCTGCGTGAGCGCGGTCTAAAATGAATCCACACTTTTTCATCATATAGAAAACGTCAGAAATGTCTTACGTACGGGTACGTGCATGCGGGTAACGATTGGTGATTTGTCATGCTTCATTCATGCGTTTAATTGGTGATCAACTAAACACTACACCAGACAAATATACATGTACTACCAAATACTCGGGCGATTTCTATCAAACTATACCTGCGTAGAAATAGAAAGGTTGGCGAACAAAAATTCGTCTCCAGTAAGTTCTATGTGCAAAAATAGTGAGTTAAATGAAATTGACGATTAGATAAATTAGAGCGTCATTGTCCAGTGTTATGTCATGCATCTTTAACGGAGACGTGCGCATGCATACCTTCTGTTCGTACCTTGCCGCAATAAATTGTTGTCATTCATCACTTGTTCGATAACCACTTTCACGCCTTCCCACGTCTCGCGACCAGTTGGTATTAACTCAGCTTCGTCCAAGATAAAACCGTCCCATTCTGTGAACGTTAGAAATCCCAAAATTAATTTTAGACTAACAGTAAATCAACGAAAAACGTTGAAAATCAAACAAACGTCGTTCATCCGGTCTAAGTTCAAGCAAGTAAACGTATTTTACTCCGGCGACTGCCTTCGCCCAGTCATCCGAGCCTCCAGAGGCTGGATCTTAAATTATGATTACAACTTGTATCAGGCACTATAAAAACCAAAGTAGGCAGAGTAAAAAGATTGAAAAGTATGAACTCTTGGTAGAAAACTTACACAAAGTATCCGCTCCGCTGCCAACAATGTATTCAGTTCCGTAAAGTGACTTCAGGGCTTGCGCCGCACGCACTGCAACCTTTTTCTGAATTTGGTATTGTTTTATTTGGATTATAAGTATACACGTATTATGCGGACACAATGTTAAAAAACGTTCTAAATAAAAGGAATGACCAACCAAATCATCTTTGTCACTTGGGTAATCTCGAACCCGATGTCCGTAAGGATGGATCCAAATTTGTGAGTAAGTGTGCATTGTTATGAAGGCGTGCACTTTACCCCGCAATCGATGTGACATTAGCATGTCACGTACAGCTGTCGCTTCGGGCTCACTAAACGCACTTTTGCCAGCATAAATCTCAGAACAAGGATGGTCACTGCTGCCTGTTTCTAAAGAAATGCTCCTTGTAAAACTGAATATTTGTGTTGACACAGTATTCTATAAATTTCGTCTCCAGTACTACCGCATAGACAAATTTCAAACAGCGTAGAAATTTTACAACAGAATACAAAATTCGCCGCTCACTTACGGCCCCAGAAAAATTGGAAATTTCGGTTTAGGTCAACGCCCTGGCAGCATCGTTTTCTTCCCCAGCGGTCAACGCGACATTCTTCCGGAGATCTATTCTTTCGCCATAATCTAATCTGGATGTTTAAAAGAATTGTTGCGCACCAGCCCACAACAGTTACCAAATACTTCCGCTCGGCAACCTTTGGTTGTAATGATGATCTGGTGTATTCGTAGCCGTCAGGATTGACCACTGGCGTGATATAGATGTTCAGTGAATCGAGCATATGTGTGATTTCGTTATCGAAGCCGTACCGTGAGACCAGCTACTGATAAAATATAAATTACAATACATTTCATTTAAAAAAGCAGATTAATTTCAGTATAGCGACTATGTTGAAGTCATGTTATTCTTCGATGGTAACTCTTACCTGGTGAATGAAGTACATGGCAGTGTGTGGAGCGGCCCATTCTCGCGCATGTATTCCGCCATCAATCCAAACTGCTGGTTTGATATAGCTCGTTGCGGGATTTCCCAACTGTCGATTCAAAATATTACATGTTGGTTGCGTTAGCTCTTTCAAAGGTGTAATTTAATACAGATACTTTCTGGCCTCACGTGTAACTTTAAGAATACTTTAGGGCTGTAAAAAACTTTGTAGATTTATGTTACATTGCGAGTTTCTTCATTTTTAAAATTATGAATCAAAATGTTTTTAGACTGACCTTCAATGTCAAAATTGGTCGTCTTTCATGGGACCACCCTATTGTAGTTAGCTGCGCAATGTTGGAATAGTGCTCTTCAACATCTTGCAAGTATTTACGTATCTGCAGGTTGAGCAATTTACCGTTAAAATGTGAACCAGAATTTATTTTTTTGCAAAAAATTTTTGCTTGTGATCATGAAGAACGATAATGATAATTATGAAGAAAGAAACTTTGTATTGTATTCACGTCGTCATAGCCTCCATATTCGTGTAAGTTGTATCGAGGCGTTCTCACGGAATCGTCTCGTAGTCTCGGACCAAATCCCGCCGTTCGTAGTGCTTTTTTCAGCAGCCTTTCTTGTAGTAATCTAGAATGTGTAAAAACGCATGTAATCACATGTAATCCTGTAATGACAACACTAAGCTTTATTTGAAGCTTTTATCTTAACAACATGCTGAAAGATTCCACAAAAGTTTCTTCATGATACCAGCTGATTGACAGGGTGAAACAAAAAAGATACAAATTAAAATGGCTCGTTCTCTCTACCAGCACGAGATATTATGAGTTGAAACTTGAAGCACGTTTGGAGCTTATGATTTACAGTATGTCTTCTTATATGTTCAAATGTAGCTAGAAACAGTGACTTAATTGATTAACCTATGGTGGTCAGCAACTTTTTTGAACGTTTTAAAACAAAATATTTTTTTGTTGCTTCTGCGACTCAGTGCTCCCGTATGTAGATATAATGGCAGTCACAGTCAGTGATGCAAGAATTAAAATTCAGAATAGATGGAAGTGGCCCAAGTACCTGAAATCCGACAGTTTCACTCTAGCAATTTTACATAGCCGCATCATACATGAAAATGAATTTCCTTTCCAAGTCTGCAAATTCATTGTGTTGCAGAATCATTAAAAAAGTGATACCACAATGAAATTAAAACCAATGATTAATGTTGCATTGTGCCTGTGGTTTTTGCGAGACGCTGAGATGGTTTGATTGCAAACCGCATGACCGCGGCCACATTGGGCGAGTGTTTGAAGTTTCAGCTCAATATCTTTTAGCGGTGACGAGAACGAACAATTTTAAATTAGCCTTTTTACCCAACCTGTACATGAGTTTGTGAACGTGTACATTTTGTATTTTGTAATAATGACGCACCGTTCAACATCGGTAATAGTGATATTGTATGGTATCGATGCATTGTTAAGTAATTGTTCTAACGGGACGTTTGGGGGCACCATAATATCCACTTGGCCACCAACGCCAGTCGGTCCTTTCCAGAAGTCCAAATCAAATTGATCATCTCTAGCAGCGAGATACTTTAAAATGGCAAGTTGTCTTGCATTCAGTGGAGTGGCACGGAACACTTGATATGACCTGTTAAAGAAATGAGTTAATCGAATATTTCCATGTTTTGATTGGAGTCAATTACAATTTCCACAATACACAGGTGTGCCTTTCGTTTTGATGTTTTGTTTCTGTGATTAAAAAAAGCTAAAAAACGTACGACTTTTGTGACGACGTGTCCGATGTTGAATAGTTAGTTAGAATTGTAATCAAAGCACTGTTGGGCGTTGACAGAACGGCTTCTGCTTCGTTTATTTGGCCGAGCGAAATGTCGAGGCATCTGGACTGCTGTGTCAGTACAGGTAGGAGCACAAAAAATGACCACAATTGCCGACTGTCAATTGTCATCAATCCATTGTAGAATAGCGTCCGAAAGCGTTTCATGCTGAGACTCTTGTAGCATACATGTATGGTAGGTTTTGATAGTAGAATTTGTCGACAAGTCCGCCAATTGCTGTTCCGAGTGCTGATGGTTTGCGATCGGTGGGGCTAGTTTTTCATGTTGATGAGATTCATTATCAACAATAATAAAGTTGTTGGTGATGTATTGTTGCTTGAGACGATCTGCAATATCGACTGTGTTTCTTCGTCCGCAGAACTGTGTTCACACGCACACAGCGTCTACAAGTGTATGCTGTGTTGTGTTTGTGCCGAATAATTTCACTCCTGTCCTTGTTGGTTGAATTTGTATACAGATGTACTGGATTCGCCGCTGCAATCGATTCTTTGTTGGCCAAAAACCAATGTAAAAGTATTAATAATATGTATATACAATGCTATGAGTATGCTGAGGCGTAAACGTTCTTCAGTAATAAAGTAATCGATTTGAAATCACATGCATGCAAAACGTACGTGTGTTACAATATGATGATGAATTATGTGACGAGCGGCTTCTTGCACACAGTTACATAAGTTGTATTTTGCAATGTTCTGTACAAATTTTTGTGTGCTTTGGCTTCGTCCGTTGTTGCTGAATTGTGAAAAAACAAAAATTAAACGAACAAAATGCTTTGACATGCGAAGCGGTGTAATCTGCATGTGCTGCATATAATTTTGTAAAAAATGTAAAAACACACAACACCGTAAATTTGCCAGTTAGGTAGGAATAGCATTAGTGCTCAAAATCACTTAAAGTAACTGAGTTGCGCAGTTACCTTCCAACTACTGTGCTAAAATTGTGATGCCCTTCGCATAAATTGTAAAATTATACCGTAATTTGCTTATTGTAAAGCATATACTTGTTTTGTAAGCTGCGTGATAAGCTGGCAACTTTAGAAATGCTTTCAATTAGTTTAAACGGTTAAAACAACCACACGTCGAAAGTGTGGTCAGCATTGTCTGTGCAGATGCATTTATTTATTTAGAACGATGGTTGGCGCAGAACTATGACTACAGAGGTGAACTATTGTATTGTGTTTCTCTGCATACCAAACCAAAAACAACATTAAGGACAACGCATTTTTATTTTCTTTTACTGCGCCATTACTGCATGCAATGTTGTCTGGGGGCGGCGCACAACGCTCAACAAGCGCCAGCAATACAGTCAACAATGCAGTTCATGTGTTCTATCTAACAACGTGCACAATGTGAAATAAAACGACAAAAACATTCTGCTACCACTATTGCATACGGATCGCACAACACGTAAAGATTGCTGCACTTCTTGCTTTACTAGCGGTCAGAAGTGCTGCGCAACAAACACAATCATGGTGTGGTTGCAGACTAAAAACAATTCTGCAGCGTATTTTCAAATGAGGCATAATGGAACGTAGTAACGCACACTTTTATGCACACACTGTAGGGGTTTTACAGTTTACATTCTGGTAAAAAGCAGTGACCGCAATATTATTAAGTAGCTTTTTATGTCTTGATCTCTTCACATTTCAAACAATGGCTTACTAAAACAGGAAAGCAATCTTCGTTCCAGTTAAAGTAATTCCTGTTGTGTATTCTATGTTTGGTTGTCAGATTTCAGACAAGTAAAGCAAGCAGTTTGTGAATTGAAAACATTTGTGAAATATGTTCGGACGTTACGACGGTTATTTGATAGTTGTTGTTAAAATCAGTGATGTGGGTCGTGAAGTAACATGTACAGGTGTTTTTAGTATTTTTTTCAATTTCAATGTAGTTTTAGTTTTCATGATTCGTTTCAAACAGGTGCAATTCATTTTAACCTACGCAAGCAAGCAACCTACGTAAACAATATACTCACCATGTTTTTTTGTGATTTGCAGCGAAATGTACAAGCTAAAATAATTATGTTTTTCTCGTGCGTTTTTTTTAAAAATTACATTTAGTATTTATCTTTTTTTAAACCGGTTATCTATATTGGACTCGTTTGAAAACTGGTTTTTGATTTTGGTACAACTTGTTTAACCAGCACTGTGATCCGGGGTATCTGTAAATTCGACATACATTAGTTAAATGCAGACTATGATTTTGTGGCTCATGTCAAAATGTGGTCATTTTTGAAAAAAAATGAAAATTTTACTTATTGTTTCACAGTGTACCACAGTCTAACTCAAAAACATCCAACTAATATCAATTTTTTAGGTTCTGCGACTGCGTGTGCAGACGTGGAAGGAAAACTAGTTTCAATCTTTATGTAGCAATTCAAAGTCGCCTAAGTGACTCGGCTTTATGTAGGGGACTCGGATCACTTTACCAATTTTGAATTCCCGCGTCACCCATGAAACTGTTGTTTGTGTGTCAACTTTGCCACTAAAAAGGGGTCGCATTTTTGCCACTGGTTGGTATAATTGCTGAGAATTGCGCCTGCATGCATGCAATTTTTCCGCAAACAATGCACGCTATAAGATGCATCTGCAACTTTGCCAGTGACAGGTTATGCATATAGTCGTCCTGGATAATTTGTAGTATTAGCTGATTGGTTGCCTGAACATCAGGTTCAAAAAAGAATTTTTTTCTTTTTTTCTCAATGTTGTGATTTTTGTGCGCTTATTTTGCGTGGGCAAACAGTGAGATTTTTAATGGAAAAATCTTGTTCATGATTTGTGAGTTACAGACAAATCAAAAGCAGCAAATTTTACGACAAAGAAACTCATTTTTGCTTGAAAAAAGGAACGATAAGTGACGACGACGACGTTTCCCTTCGAAAAAAAATTTGCTGCAGAAATTGTCGCTCTAAATTTAAAATTGAAGTTAAAACAGAAATTATAATTTAAAAAAAAACGAAACGAAATGTCAAGTTTCCAAAGAAAGAACAACGAAAGTCGTCGCCGCCGTCGTTGTTTCTGGAAAAAAGGAATTAACAGCAAAACACGTCTGCTTTTTACAAAATGGACGTCACACAAATCCTCCAAAGCGTTTTTCTTAATCAAAAAAATTAAAGCAGCTAATATTTGACGGCAATTTCAGGTTTTCAATTTTCGTCGTCGCCGTCGTTCTTTTTTGAAACGAAATAAAGTTTTTTTGCCATGAAAAACCGCTGCTTTTGATTTTGATGTCTTCATCTCACAAATCAAAAAAAAGATTTTTTCCATCAAAATCTCACTGTCTGTCTGCCCACACAAAGCAAACGCATAGAATTCACAAAAAAAGAAAATGTCCGTTTCAATGGACCTTTTTTGAACCTGATGTTCAGGCAACCAATCAGCTAATACTACAAATTATTCAGGACGACTATACGTCAACCAATCAGCTATGGCCTATTTTTTTAAACGTGTCCCACTGAAATGACGTCATGTGCCACAAAACATGCGCTTGTCGTTCACAGCAAACCAGACTATCCGTTTAGCCGATTTCTTCCCGTAAACAAATGGTGAATGTCGAATCAGTCACACCAAACTGAAATTTTAGTGCCTGTACTTTGACAAACGGGCGTTTTTAATTAAAATGACGTCACGTTAGTCCGGACACGTTTGAATAAATCCACAATAGTTGGATATGTTATGGAGTTAGACTGTATGTTGCATACTAAAATCATTTGATTGTGTCAACATTTTAGTAATCGTGGTTTAAATGCTGTAAAAATGTGTTTGATATTTTTCCTTGTTCAGATGTGTGAAAACTCTAAAACACAAGCTTCTGTTGTATTTTTGTCGCACACATAGTTAGTTATTTTAATATATTTAGTATTAAAATACACATGTGTTGTAGATATACATTGACAATAGTGACAAATAGTCAAAACAATCCCTGAAATGTGTTTGCTGTTTGTTCTTCAGCAGTGAAGTCAGCACAGACCACAGGTTTTTCTGCATTGATGACTCAAAGTGCGACACAAGCCAATTGCACGCCATTGTGGGCATTCCATCCAACTGTCGAAGCATTCATTCTTTGATGCTAGAATGATTAGACACTTGTTAAATTGTAAGTATTTTCAATAATAATATTTTAATAACCTGGTTTGCAGAACGCGCATGCACGCGGACACCGTTGTTCCATGACGTTCTTCCATGCATCGCAAGCTCCATGTCGCGCCCATATTTCGCATTTTGAGTCAAAATTAACGCATGTATTATCTACGCTGTTCGTAATTGACTCTGCAGTTTGAGGACGCTTTTTCAATAGCTTTTTTTCTGTAATGTATGTGAGATGCAAGTAAGTATTGTTGAAAGCTTACGCGATCCTGCAGCTTCTTTCAGCACAGCTTCTGCAACAACTTTGATTCCTTCGAATGTTTCACGTCCAGTAGGGATGATTTCAGATTCTTTCAAGAAAAACCCGTCCCAAACGCCATCAGTCGGCCGTAGTTCAATGAGGTAGGTGTATTTGATACCAGCACTTGCTTTGGCCCAATCATCAGCGCCTCCAGATGCCGGATCTATATGTGCATGAGCGTGTACTTCTCAATAAATAATAATGGCTTTATTGGACATTGGACACGTTTGCTACCGTGTTGTTAACCAAAATCAGTTAATTGGTTTACAGTTTTAAAGTATTTAACATCATTGCTTGATAAACGCGTCTTGTTTTGAGCAATTGAAGACATTAGATAGGTTAAACGAATTAAACAAATTTGGGTTCGGCAACTCAATGCGTTTGCAGACGTACATAGAAAGGAAACTAGTTTCAAGCTTTATGTGGCAATTCAAAATAGCCAAAGTGATCCGGCCCTATTTAGGGAACTCAGATCACTTTACCACTTTTGAATTCCCGCGTCCACGCATGCAACTGTTTACCTATCTATGCGCGCATTGAATCTCAGAACCAAAATAAAAGATAATACATAAAGTATCTGCGCCAGTTCCAACGGTGTATCGCGTCCCGTACATTGACTGTATCGCTTCTTTCGCTTGCATAGCGACTTGTTGCTGCAACAGTGATAAACATGTTGCTGCAAACCGAAATGTCAAGAGAACTGTTGATTAAAGATATCAATTATATGTGCAATTGTTTAACCATTTAGCCAATATTTTGTTAAAACTTTACCAAATCTCTGACATCTGGTGGATAGGAACCTCGCTGATGACCAAATGGGTACATCCATATTTGTGAATAACTGTGCATCGTAATAAACGCTTTGAACTGTCGTTTACGTGGCAGAATAAAGTCACGAATTGCTCTTGTTTCTGGTTCACTGAATGGTGCAGCTCCTTGGTAGATTTCTGAGCACGGGTCTAAAGAATTCGAAGATTGAATTCAATCACAGCATACTGTAGTCATAATAAAACGACGTAAACAGTAAATGTCGACGTCGAGTTGGTCGTTTCTTGTTCATACGCAGAATTCAAACCTGAACTGGAACCGGTTTCTCCCCAATGGAAATCAAAATTGCGATTCAGATCTACGCCTCTGCAACAGAACTGTTGCTGTGCCGTGTGAACGCCTTGCAGGCATCGAGCGGGCGATCGATTCTTTCGCCACATTCTCATTTCTGGGCTGTCACTGCTTCGTGAATACGTGTACCCGTCTGGATTTACAACCGGCGCAATGTACCAGTCGATTTCATCAACCAATCTTTTGATGGCATTGTCACGATTGTATCCAGTGACCAGCTGAAAAAAAGTACTTCAACTACATGTTACATTGTAAAACATTGAGAGTGTTTGTTGGGTTATAATATAAGTGGCACAACGTCGCTTGTGTGGTAGAACATGGTGCGCTTGCCGCATTGTTGTGCCCATATCGTCATGCGCACCGACGTTCCTCCAGAATTCGCACGGGTATGGTTCCAAAACACATGTACAGTATGGCCGAATAAATGAGGCAGTCCATCAAGGCGGGATCAGCCGCAGACTAGGAGTTGTCTTTTTCAAAAAAGCCAACGTTATTCCCAATCATGTGACAAGGAATAAAGAATGAACAGAATAGCGCGGATAATCCATTAGTTTAAAAAAACGCATCAAATTTGGCACACAATTCAGCTTCTGAACGTCTTTTTTCTTTCATTCAAAATTCGCGCGCTCCTTGCACCCTGAAAAAAGCTGCCATGTTTAACCGGCCATACCGTACACTGCATGTATTATCTTCGATTTTGGTTACGTGACTCAATTCGCGCAAAGATAATTCAAAATTGGTAAAGTGATCCGAGTGTCTTAAATAAAGCCAGGTCACTTAGGCTATTTTGAATTGCCACATAAAGATTGAAACTAGTTTCCTTTCTACGTTTACAGACGCATTGAGTTTCAAACCCCCCAAAAAATTGATAGCTTAGTTCATGTAATCAGCATCTTACATCTGTGAAGTGTAAGACAAAGTAAAGGCGCGTTTAGCAATTAGTTTTTCTTACGTACGCACGGAACGCACGTCGATCTACAGGGTGTCCCAAAAAAAACATAACAAAAGTAAATGGCTCGTGCGGCCGACTGGTTGCACATGAAGCCGTGAAATTTGAAACACTTTTAGAAAAAAGGAACACATTTTGTGTGTCCAAATTTTATCCCGAAATTCTACTTTTTCAATAACATTTCAGCAGAAATACGTAAAAGCTCAAAAATCACCTAAATTCAGTTTTTTGACTCAAGATAAACATCATTGTCGTCATCGAAAATCTCATCTGGCAGTGGCACAAGCTCATCGTCAGCTTCAACTTTACTGATGTCATCATGTTCATGCTCACGGTCGTTCAGTTTCATGTTTCTCGGCTGCTCAATGTGTTTTCCATTGTTCTCAATGAACGACGACATTCGATGTTTGAAACTGATGATCACTTTCTGGTGCAGCGCCCAATCATCGATGATTTTTTCTCACACCGCTGCAGTGGTGGGCGCCGAAAATGTCCCGCATTATCCGTCAGATGCCCCCAAACGCAGAAGTCATAGGCTTCATGTCCGGACTCCTCACGGGCCATTCAATTCTGCCCATGCGGCCGTTCCAGCGGTCACCGAACGACGCCGACAGCCACTCGCGCACTTGTTTCAATTTTCCTCTTGACTTATGGGTTTAAGGCACCTGAAGGAAATTGTGTACCGTTCGGCGCCCAACATTTTCGACAATTTGAAAACCAAAATTCGCAGTGGTGTGCAAAAAATCAACGATGATCGGGCGCTGCACCAGAATTGCTCATCAATTTCGAACACCGAATGTCGGCAATCATTGAGAACAATGAAAAAGACATTGGGCTGCTGAAAAAAGTAAAACTAAAGGGTCGAGAGGGAAAATCTGATGAGATCAGTGAAGACGAAGCTAAAGATGAACTTGCGCCACTGTCATGTGTGAATCTCGATGACGACAACGATGATTATCCTGAGTCAAAATGCTGAAGTTAGGTGATTTTTGAGTTTTTACGCATTTCTGCTAAAATATTATTGAAAAAATGGAATTTCGGGATAAAATTTGGACACACAAAATGTGTCCCTTTTTTCTAAAAGTGTTTCAAATTTCACGGCTTCACGTGCAACCAGTCAGCCGCACGAGCCATTTACTTTTGTTATGTTTTTTTTGGGACACCCTGTAAATGCGGGGCGCAAAACAGTCGTTTCGTTTAAGTCACACGACAAAACTGAAAACTGCGCACCGCAATTAGAACGACTGAAGTGTCGTGCGTACATACGGAGAACTAATTCGCGTAACCAAAAAGTCGTGTGGTATGTCCGAACGTGCGGACGGACAAGCTAGCACATGCGAATTAGTATTTCGTCCGCACGTCCGTCGGACGAAATTCTAATTCGCGTGCGCATTTGTCTTTTTGCGCACGGACAGACAGTCGTTCTAAATCCCGTGCGCAAAACAGTCGTGTCGGACAGACGTAAGTCGTACGCACGAAATTCTAATTCGTGTGGGCACAAGTTTTCGTGCGTGCGCACGGACAGCGGACTAAATGCTGCGCGCAAAACAGTCGTTACGTGCGAACGACGGTCGTGCGCACGAAATTCTAATTCGCGTAGCCATTTTTTAAGTTCTGTCTCCGTGCGTACGCACAAAAAACTAATTGATAAACGCGCCTTAAGCAAGCAGTTAAACTGCGAAGCATACCCGATTAATAAAGTAAACGGCAGTCGCAGGGGCGATCCACTCACGGGCGTGAATTCCGCCATCAATCCAGAAGGCCGGTTTTTCAAGAACGTCATTTCTACGAGTACCAATCTGTAAAATTTAAAACAGCAAAATGCTTTTGTGTTATTATCTTTTTTGGTCCCGAGACTCAACTTGCGCATGGCTAGAAAAACGATTTTTATGCATGACGCGGGAATTCAAAATTGGTAAAGTTATCCGAGGTTCCAAAATCAGGCCGAGTCACTTAGGCAATTTTGAATTGCCACATAAAGATTGAAACTGGTTTTCTTTCACGTACGTCCTGCACCCACAGAGACTCGCAGAGCCTAAAAAACTAATCATAAACTATGAAAAAATCCAAAATTCAAAACTAACGTGGATAACATTTATTGGACGTCCTTCGTGTGTTCTTCCAATTGACAGCACTCTTGCAACAGTAGGATAAGATTTCGACAAACCGTGAATGTAATTTACAATCTGCATTATTCAATTCATTGGTGAAAATACTTCAGCGATTCTACAAAAAACTCTTCGTTTTGGAAAATAAACTGATAATAATGTTGTAGCATCTCTTTTTTTAAGCCGCAAGACGTTTTTAAGAACTACAGGTGCATTATTACCATGGTATACAGGCCCACGACACGATGCAAGTTTCTCAACTTCGGTTTTAAATTTTCTGTTTTTACTTTTGGATAAATTTTTGTAGAATAACCACTTTCTAAACGAAATTTGAATGCTATAGAACGCAAACATTCTCAAAATGAGGTTTCACGGCTAATAAACTAAACTTAAGAACGAGTCATTTTACCGATTTTAGTTTTTGAGACGTTTTTCAGTCATTTTTTTTATTTCTGTTATCACGGAGAGTTGAATGGTAGAATAGTTGTTGTAATATAATATAAGTTTAAAAAATTCTTTGTGTGATATCATTTGGTTACTCGTTCATACTATAACGTAGTTTTTTATATTTATGGGTATGTTTCTGGGTAATATTAAACAGGATTTTTACGCCTACAATTGTAAACAGGTGTCAGAAACACCTAAAATTTAGGATTTATGAAACAGATGACACCTAAAAATCCTAACGGAACGATGCGTTTTCACAACCCTCTTTTCTGAAAAGTTTCTTCTTTTTTCGCGAAGAAGTTCAAAGCACTGTATGGTGCACACATTTGATGGCCAAAGTCAGCTGCCGATAAAGCAGGACACTATTGTACAGTCTGTTCTCAGAATTTGCATTTATTTTATGCATCCTCAGTGCTGTTGACAGCCATTTTGGGGCCGTTTGTTTTCGGACTCCTATTTGTTGCAAGACATGGACATGATTTTGAGTTTATGTGTCACATGACACCACGGACGGGCGCTTTTTAAAAAAAACCCTGATATTAAATGGAAAACTAAACCTCGTCATAAGTGTGATACTGCCCAATACCAAAATATGGCATGCCCACATCGTCGCGTTGAAACTCTCGTCGTCTTAGAAATCTTCTTCGCTTTTGGTTTTCAAACTCAATAGATTTAATATACCTAAATTGCGAAAAAAAACAATGCAGTAAGAGATTTATTTTCAGAGTTTGTTAAAAATACCTATTTACTCACTTTTGTGCGTCTGACACAAGTAGCACTGGTTCTATTCCGTTTATTTCGAAGTTTTTTATTAAGCTAGTTGTATCACGTTCTCGCAACATGAGATCCACATGATGTCCGACAACAGACGGATGATGCCAAAAAGTTATCTAAAACCATCTTAAAACAATAAAAATGGGTGTCAGACGTTTTGACTTCAGAAAGTATTCAAGGGCGTATTTATGATACCTTGTAAAATGGCGTTTTCCACAGATTAACCAGATACTCAAGTTGTTGGTCATCAGTTGGAACTACTCGATACACCACATAATGACTGAATTTAACGGTTATTAGTTTTTTTCACATATATGAGAAATCCGTTTTAGAAAACAATGAACGTTAGCTTTTAAAAAATATAAACTTCAACCAACCTTGCACGTTGTGCTGTATGGCATAGACACTTTGTAAGAACTGTTAGCAATGAAAATATTTTGATCACCCACTGCCGAAGATTCATGTTGGCGCAGCAGACTTCAAATGACGATCCCGTTTTAAAATAAATGTTGAAATCGATCGCAATAGCTTCAGTTATCTCATATTGTAACGTTCATCTAAAACTTCATGAAAGGCCACACTCGCTGCTGATATTTTTTATAAACAACTGCACGCGTTGAATTTTTTTATTGGCTGAGATTTATGCCAAAAGTATTTGTGCAGTTGTGCACATGTGTAGGGCGTTCAGTCCTTCATGAGATCGCAGACCAACAAATTGTTTAGAAAATTGACTGAATTCGCTGATAAACAAATAAAAAGTTGTGAAGTGTAGTATAAAACATTCATCTTTTCGGTCAACATATGTAGTTGGAACACGAAAAATATGAAAATGGTTAGTGCGATGATAAATCAGGTATGTTTACCCTCAAGGCATATTGTCATCTTTGAAAATCGGAACGTTGAAAATGCAAATGCACTTTTTAAATGAATGAAATATGCAAAAAACTTTACTACATTTAGGAGTGAAAGCAACAAATAAGAAACACACAAATTCACGGGCACAAAAATTTGAGAACACTTAACATTGAAATTTTGAGCGAATTGAATTTGAAAATCAACATGGAGATGCACTAGACTGAGTTTCTAAGAAATTGCGCAGTTAAAGTAGTGAAAAACAAAAGTGAAAACCGCATTGTGTAACTAGATGACAAATTTCACCTTCACCATTGTTGTCGCGCAACGCACAGAATGGCGTAATGTGAAATCAACGCGACTGATATGTGGACAAGTTCAAGATAATAACAACGAATTCAGTAAAAAAACAACAAACAAGATATGAAAAAGTCAGATCATTGGTGCGTGGTGCGAACAGTACACGACATTGACAACGTAAAAACTAGAATTGGCTTAACTTCCACCGATTGTCTGCAGCCGTTATTACACAATACTGAGTAGTTTAAAAAGAAAAAACATGCAAGTATATAAAACAGACATTTGGCGCGCAGGTCAGTAACAGATTAATCAGATGTTTACTGAACCACGAAGACGAGAGGAGTGCAGGATTGCTCGTGCGCTGGCTGCTGTATGAATGGGCTGATTAACAATTTATTGCCGTTCAGCTAATTGCTGGCAATTAAAGTCCGGTGAAGGTTAAAAAATTCTACTGACACCTGGTATTTTCTTAGGAATAATTTTTGAGCCATATTACAATACAACATGCAAATATGAGCGTAAAGTAACTGATATTCCATAGATTTCTGTTATCATCTTTGTATTTTGGAGCACAAAGAACGCCATCGATGTAGCTGTAGACTGTGATAGGAGCGGAACACCTCAGTATATTGTGTGACCGTTGTTGGTTTTAGAACTGCAAAAGACGTGCGCAAAAATATCTTTATTTGTTTAAATTATTATGATCCACCAGAGTTAAATTTTTTTGGTCTAGTTCGCTTGACGCACTTTTTGTAGCTGCGCAAGTTTTGTTTACTTTGAAAACTTCGACGCTAGTTTAAATGTAAAACGTAATAAATGTGCACAGCGTCGTGCGAACACTGGAAAACAAGTTTGCAGTGGATTATCTCAACAATACAACTTCGTTTCAGCTTTTCTTAAAAAAACAATTGCAAGACTGCTATTGTCCCAACAAAGGGTTGCTAACGCTGAACTTGGAATTTACATCTAAAAAACTGAACCTCAATGCACAGCAATGAGCAATCAGAATGTTTTCCACGTGGTACTTCACATTTTGCCTTGAACGATGTTGGTGAGTTTATAATCTAAAAATTAAGGGGGAACCAAATTTGTTTTTTTTCAATTGGTAGTGTTTTGTGTCGATATAAAATTTTGTCTTTCAATAAGTTTTTCAACACTTTCGGTGCTGGAAAACAAGTTATATTTCCAGAAGATGCACAACTGCGAAAATGAATAAATGCGTAAAAAGTGAAATGTAATTGGTCACCTCGTAAAAGAACACAGCAATTTTGTTTTGCCTCTAACATGACATCCTGCAATTCTATGGAGTTAAACGTCAAATTTCCTTTTTGAATATATTGAAATGTATCAAAAAATGCGTCGCCACTGCCGACACAAATAGTAGAAGAATAATGCCCAGTGTGCATGTGAATGTTTATTTGGTACGCGTTTACCTGTTGGAAGACGTGCTTAGATGCGGTTTTCATGTGCGCAACCGCCGTGCACCGGAGCGCACACAGATCGGTGCAAATCTTCAAACGTGATTCACACAATCAACAACTCCAACGAGCATGACGTTTTACCTCCCAGTTGTCGCAAAAGAAAGTCTGACATTACAAACGCATTCGCTCCACCCGTGAGTTTTGCAGTTCGCTTGAAACAGTACTTGATCTCGTTTTCTTCTGTCATTCTATTCGTAACGCAGTGCACTTTCAATAT
>JASANC010002383.1:0-27166 GCA_030248135.1 Theristus sp. LFF4_11 | reverse complement strand
TACTTGGTAGTGTTCCTTCTGTATATACAATGTATATTTCCAGGTTTATTGAAAATTCTCAACTTAGCCGACCAAAAGATTCACGTTAGCTGGGCCTTGTTCAAACTTATTTGACTTCTTCTCGCCTTATTTAGCTGGCAGCCCTTTTGTGTTTTGCGCGCTCCACGTTGTGTGATATATCTTATCGTCGTTGAGTGATGTTATGCGCTTTGTTTGTTTTGAGAGTTGGGGATGGTGACTGAACCTTATTGTTTGTTTGTTTGTTCGCTGCTTCTTCGATATTTATTTTTGCACCCGTAGTAGTTCGCTTTAGCAAATATAAACATGCGACTTTTTACGGTTAGTAAATTATCCTTGGCTTATCCAGCTATCGGTGTGAAAGCGTATTACAATGTAGCAGCCCCACCCCCCGAAACATTTTCTCTTTTTTTTTTTTTTTTTTCTGTCAGAGTATTTGTTAGTGTGTTTTGTTTCTTGGCTTCTTCCAATTTAATATTTTGATGGTATTTTACATTTGTTGATAGTGTGTATGTCAGCCGATGTTTTTTCACAAACGCTTTAACCATTTCATTTGTTGAGGTTGGCGTTCATGTTCAGGATGCGTTTTTAATTAATTTCTGCTGTAAATTATTTCATTCCCTTCAGTCCTCGCTTCCACCGGAAGTGAAAATCTATCCAATTTTCAATCCATTCGGAAAATTTTCGGAAATTTGTTCAGAATACTTGGATATGTGTCTGAATCTGTGCTTCCTCACATTAAAACATGCGATTGCTCCACTTTGAACGACGCAAAAGTCCTGCTAGTTTGCGTTTCGAAATAGATAAAAATGTGTTCAGACAAAAATGCATGCCATCATAAAATATAACACTCAGTAACCGTGTTTATGCAAATCTGAGAAACTGAGAGAACCGTGATTTCAGATCGAGCAAAAGGAAGAAGTTTAACGGCGTCGAAAATACCTGCAGACGTTTTGTAATAAAAACCATAATTTCGTGAATTTTTCAAAGAAATTTCAAAATACTCCGCAAAAAAAGAGCATCAGTCGATCAAAACACCGCGACAAGACGCTGTGAGAGGCGTCATGAAGTGTCACAACGCCGCGAGCATGGCGTCCGCTCAATCAACGTTCGGCCTTTTCGCCGCATTTTTGCTCAATCTCGTCTCGTCCCAGTCGCCATTCGAAGTTTGTTGTTGTTGTTTTCTCATTTCATTTTCGTAAAATTTTTGTTTTCACCACAGTTTTTTACACCTGATATGCTAAATTCCGAATTTAGCAATAACACAGAAAACCAACGCGTTTCCCTGCAAGTTCACATGTACACACACAGGGAACTCATTATATATGATGACATTGATGCATGGAAGATATGGTAAATGTGGAACTCATCGGGACGTTCATTAGCATTTAGCTGTGCTGTGGTCAAATGTTGGAACTTCTGACAACTTCCACCTACGTACGTTTCAATTTTTTTCCAGCGGTCCCCCGCGAAACCGACGGAGAAACTCGAGTATCGACTGACGGATGTGAACCTTCAATGCGCCGACGGCTGGGAATTGTACGGGGCAAACTGCTACAGGGTGTACACGATCAGACGCTCGTGGCCGCAGGCGCTGGCCGTTTGCAGCAGGTGCGCTTTTCAGTTTCCAGTTTTTTTTCTGTGGATTGAGTTTTTTTGGCAGTGAAACGTGATCGGTTGCCTTTTGGATATAAAGAACAATTCATATCCCGGTCTCACAAAAATTTGTTATTGAAAACTGCTAAGCTACACTGCGTGAATCACTGGTGGTGAGAGAAATAAAAAGATTTTCTCGAAGAACTCGATTTTTTACGTGAAAAAAACCACGTATGGAAGGGAGCATTGTTAGAGTGCACAGTGTCGTGATGTAGAGGGGAGTGAGTGCAGCTAAAGCACATCATGGGAAAAGCACAGGTGGTTTTGTTATATTTGAAAAAGCAAACTGCCATATTTGATCCCTTTCACTTCAGCAAACCAGCAAATCAGTGTGAAACTTTGAATCGACAAGTAACTTTTATTTTTTATTGTTTTCTTTCAGGTACGGCAGCCAACTGGTAAAGCTCGAAAACATGAAAGAGAACGATTTCCTTGGCAGGCTGGCAAAGTCCGCCATTCGAACAAACGAATTCAGCAGAATTTGGCTTGGTCAGTGGTTGTTTTTTTTTTGTTCAAATCACTTGTTGTTGTTGTTGTTGTTATTGTTGTTGTGATTTTTAGGCGATGTTTTTAGCCAGGGCTAACCCAGAGAAGCGTACAGAACGTCATTGAGTAGGGCGCCCATCGAGTTTTCTCTGTCATTAAGTGCCTATACACCCCTCGGCGGGGCTCGATCCCCCGAGCGCACAGACTGTAGTCTAACGCACTACCACCAGGCCACGAGCGGTGACTATCACTTTGGAGTTGGAAGAGCGTGTGGTGGTCGCACTGTCAGAACATTATCATTGCATTATTATTTCTGTTTCATTATTGCATAGTACAGTAGCTACATTGTAGCTCATCAAATTCAAACTTTTGTTTTTTTAGATTTTATCTGTTTGATCAAGATTCGAAAAATTCACTGATTGGCGCACCGTGGCTTTTTACCTGTCTCACGTGTGCAGCGAAACAACGGGATACAATAGATACTTAGAAATTCATAATAATTTCTTCCAAAAGGCGTTTCTCAACGTCAATGAACACAGCAACACAAATTCCATTTTCCATTCCATTCCAAATTCCATATCGCTGCGCAGGTCTGGTGGCGCAGAAAGCGCGCGACGTGCAGCCGACGTTGATCTGGAGCGACGGTCGCGTCGTCTCGCGCTACGCCGGCTTCTGGCACTTGGAGGAGCCGAACTTTAGAAATGGCGCCTGCGCAACTGTGAGTGTTCACCGGAATCATATGGGAACGGGCTGCAAAACTGATCATCTCGAAAAGCGTTCACTTGGGGGAGGGTGACATGGAAAATTTTCAAATGTTTTACATGTTATGTCTTCAAACTTTCAAAGCTACCGTGGTTTTAAACTGTGCGTAGCAGTGTTGCCTCAAGACTTCTAAAGCTATACTATGGCTTTAAACTGTTTGTCCAGCAGTGTTGCTCATGTTTCAACTTTCAACTTTGCGTGCAGAACGGGCAAACAAACGGGAATTTCGTTAAAATTGTCAGTGTGATCAACAACTATCGTTTTCGACCCGCAATAACCCACGTTTCAATCGTTGCAGATGTCATTGTCAACGAAGTCATCGACGAGCGAGAACGTCTATCCGTGGTCACTGTCCGTCTGCAATCTGCTGCTTCCGTTCGCTTGTCACATGCCCGCCTGTGTTCGCGGTTTGTTGAATGGTTTTTTTTTATTTTTTTTATTTATTTGGTCGCGCTATTTTTTTATTTTTTTTATTTACATTTTGTCAGTGCAACGCTGTGGTCGTGTCACTGTCATCGCTATTGTCACGCGCTTTTTGGAATGGGTCATCACGAGAGCAGTAAAGAGTTTTGCGACAGTTAATCTGCGGCGTGTAATTTGGAATTTTTCGACAAAAAAAGAAACTTTCATACACTGGGAGTGATACCGTTATAATCGAACGAGCAACAAAAAAAACAGCGTGCGTTCTTGTCGCGCGTTATATCATTGTAAACGCCGTGCCGTGCCGCATTATCGTTACATTTTTTTTCTAAGAGGTCACGAACTGTAGATGTGTGCATTCACACACTCACGCACGCACATCATTTTCATCACGTTTTTTTTGTTCTAGCGATGTTTCTCAATGTCAAATACAGAGCGACACAGGCGACAAACGAGATTTTGAACACGACAGCAAAACTAATATGTACAATGTGTATGAACTGGGCGGGATATCATCATTATTGGTAAAACATACCATCAGCAGACTGGTGCTTTCGATTTCATCATAACACCAGAGGTTGGTTGGTTGGTGCACACACTCTGTACACGGACTATGCAAAGAACCAGAAAGGAATGTGTGCGTGCTGCCACTGCACACGTGAGCGCGCGCGACAGTCAAGCTCGTGTTTCATTAAACGTCGATATAAGTGAGCTGCGACGTGTTCATAAATAAACACAGCACACGCGCTCGTTTGCAAACAACCGACGTTCTCCAATTAGTTTTGCCCCGTTTTGCATGTGTGTTTGTTGGCCTTGGCCTTGCCTTTTTGTGTGGATTTCACCGATACGATACAGTGCGGGCAAAGTGACTCTACTTGTGTATGAAGTTTGTTAACGAAAATCATGCTGTTTAAGAGCAATTCAATGTGTTTAGTAAGGGCAGTGAGAAAATCGATACTGAACAAAAATTATGCTGCTTTTTGGTGGTGTTGTAAAAACAACCGTGCTTGATTTGGAATTTTTATTGGATTAAGACAGCAAAAACTATATGAATGAAATGATTAGATTTGTGGACAGGGCATTGAATTGATGAGCAATTTACAGTCTGATTTGTGGTCATTTTTTGGGTCGTAAAATGAACAGAAAAAACTGTTGATCTGCAAAGAATGCAATCGTTTGTTTGGTTTGCTTTGCTGTTTTTTTTGTCGTTAGTCGTCACGTGCTTCACGAACCAGGCGAAAAGTCATTTATAGTTTTTTTCTGAACGTCATAAATTTTATCTACAAATTGAAAAACAGAATTTCCGGGCAAATATAGCAGAACATTGAAACAACGCGACCTGAATAAAATACAGTGACTTTTGAACAAAACAACGAATAATACAGCAATTGCGCAAACGTAATCCACATTAGTCAGCAGAGATGAAAAAGTTATTGTTTCCGCAGGATGGAAATTTTTATAAATTCCAATCTTGTAATGTTTAAATCGAAATGTTCACCACTGCGTTCTCCTTTTTTCGATTTTGAGTGGGTGACATTTCTAATTGGGCCATCAAAACAAAAACAGTTACAGTTGGTATTTTGGTATTCGAGCACAGATTTATTGTTACGTGTATGACTCACGCATAAGTAGACGCTTAATTCAAGATCATTTGTAGTTTTCTGCGGGCGCTCAAAACAAAACAAAAATAATCGCAAGTTTCAAAACATGAACAACATGAAATAACACCGTTTGGGGGATATGGGTGAAAGTAAATTGAACAGCATACAATTTTGCATAAGAATCACGACTGAAATGAATCCGCACAGCCAACTTTTGAAAAAATCGATCGTCAACTTTACTTTTAAATTATTTTCCATCCATTTTCAAATTGCAGGCTCTTTCCACTGCTTAAACGGCCGCTGCATCAGTGGCCAGGCGCGCTGTGACGGCGTCGATGACTGCGAGGATTACAGTGACGAATTCAATTGCCACGGTCAGTTTGGTGGGGTTCTTGTCGGACAGGGGCACGTTTTTAAGATGTCAGCTGCTGTCGATGATAACGCGCGGAAGCTGAGCATATCCGACTTTCAGTTACGGTTCATTTCAGTTTTATTCAGCACTGCAGTGTACATAATGGACAGAATCTCTACAAAGCGAAAGTAATAGAGAATTACCGACCAACTACCGCTTGTTTCTCTAACCTTCGTTCTTTCTACCGTGTGAGTTCTGCATTCTTCGAAAACACGGACAAATCTAACCAAACAAACCATACAAACCGTACGTTGCTCATAAAAATCCGATATTTTGGGATCAATATGCTCCATTCGTCGTGTGTTGCAGCGTCGCGCGGCAATGCGGCTTGTCTGAAGTATGAACGTGGGGAGTCCGGCTCGTTTCAGTCGCCCAACTATCCGTCCAGCTATCCCTCGAACGCCAACTGCAAATGGGTGGTCGAGGGACCGATCAATTCGCGCATTCAATTGACGGTCGGTGTCGTGTGCGTTTTTTCTCGGAATTCTTTCCGAGCCATTTTTGGCGTATCTGGATAGTTTTTCAGTGTCTCAATAAAGCTGTGGAAATGTTCTCCAACAAAAAGCGGTCTTATGTGGTATTTATCTAGTTTCTTTGGGTTCTGCGACTCCGTGCGCTGGCGGTAGACCTGGAACGGAAATCATTTTCATGGTTGTTGCGGCAATTGCGGCGGCAATTCAAAATTAGTGAAGTGTTTCTGTCGGGATCTCAGGAGCCAGTTGAACACATGAACAACCTTGAAACAAGCTGGAAACTGGTTTCCCACTCTAGTGAGTACTTCTACAGAATGACCGAGTAAACATGGCAGCTTTTTTCAGGGTGCAAGGAGCGCGCGAAATTTAAATGAAAGAAAAAAGACGTTCAGAAACCAAATTGTGTGCCAAATTTGACGCGTTTTTTCCGACTAATGGATTCTTCGGTGCTATTCTGTTCATTCTTTCTGCCTTGAACACATGATTTGGAGTTATATTGGCATTTTTGAAAAAGACAACTCCTAGTCTGCGACTGATCCCGCCTTGATGGGCTGCCTTATTTATTCGGCCATACTGTACTAAAGAAATACTAGTCAAACTTGCGGCTGCGTAGCTGAATAAAATCGACAATTTTTACGATATTTTCCAGTAATTTGTTCCAATAAACGTTCTCTCCGTGTCTGTCTCTCTCTGATCTGCGCATACATACATCAAGTGCGTAGAAGTATACCAAAACAGCAACAATTTAACGACAATCCTACAAAACTCCGGTCAATGACAACTAAATCGATCCTGAAAAACAACTCCGGTTAAATGAGAATGACAACTAAATCGATCCTGAAAAACAACTCCGGTCAATGAGAATGACAACTAAATCGATCCTAACAACAAAAAAAAACACTCCGGCGTTTCCAGTTCGACTTCTTCGAAACGGAGGAGCACTCTGATATCGTGCACATTCTGGACGGCGGTCCGAGCGGCAACGCCTCTGCCGTGATCGCGACCATTTCGGGCGCCGTCGACAAGGACGCACTGACGTTCACGTCCAGCACGAACATGATCAACGTGAAATTCCGCTCGGACGCTCAGCTGCAGAGCAGAGGCTTCCAGGCGACCTGGCGAGCTGGTCAGTCAGTGCCTGTTTTTCTTTTAAGTGGCATTCATGAAGCAGTATTTGGTGATCGCGTAGCTATAGCTACGCGTCACTAAATACTGCTTCATGAATGCGCCTTTAGTCTTCTGGGTGAGGAAGCGAGAAATTCATACATTGCAATGTTGAAAAACACACAGTGATAATGTACAGGGTGGGCCAAAAAAAGGTTCCATTTTCAAACTGCTGTCACTGGCTGGTATTTCAATATTATGAGCTGAAATTTTCAGCATTGGTAAAACATGTGATGCCATTTTTCTGACAAAATTTTTTTCCAGTTTGGTCAAGTAGATTCAGTTTTACAGCAAAATGTTTAAAAAATTCACAAATTTTCAAAAAAACGGATTTTAAACCAAGAATTTAACAACGAATCATTGCTCATAGACATCCAAATCATCATCAAGGTTTGTCGTCCGGCAGCAGCTGGATGGCATTTTACGCGAAACTGGCGAGTCACTGCAGAAAAACTTTGAGATTGCTCCCACCAGATAGCACACCAGACCCGTTGTTCTGCTGTCCACTTAACCATGACGAAACTGCAGAAAACTGAAACTGAAACACTGTTTTTATTCAAACCGCAGAAAAACTTTTCAAAAGAAACAAATTAACAGACAGAGCAACACAGAAAACAAAAAATCAACTGAACAATTCTTTCTGTCGCAGTCGCATGGCTGCTGACTCGAGTCCGTTGTGAAACATCAGAATTTCGCTCGAGGTGCTCAAGTGTGAGACCTTTCCACTCTGAGCGCATGATTTGAACTATCACGGGTATCCAAAAAGACCAATTTGTCACCTTCGCAATAGTTTCAAAATTGAATCACGCATCTTGATACTAATTTTTTCTTGCACTCATTTCAGTCAATTTGTTGATTTTTCGAGCTTTTTAGAAAATCTGCCACAGTGAGCGCTAGGAATTATATATCGAAAAAAAATTTGTCAGTAAAATGGCAACGCATGTTTTATCAGTGCTGAAAATTTCAGCTCATAATAATAAAACACCAGCCAGTGACAGCAGTTTGAAAATGGAACCTTTTTTGGCCCACTCTGTACATGTAGAACACGCCACGCGGTACAAAAATACCGTGCATCTAGGAAACATGCGATGCATAAAAATACCGCAGAGCATAAAAATGCCGTTATGAATAAAGTCAACGCAGTTCTTTTCAAACGCGTCTCCATGTAAAGGCTTTGCTAATGAGTTCATGTTAGCATACTGAGTCTGCTAAAACACGCAACAAAAACTGTTTCCCAATCTAATTTGCGAACAAAAAACAACAACAAACACAATCAATTGTAATTCTGGTGTGCAACCTGGCTTTTTCTGCTGTCATCCGTGTTCCACCTTTGCCGCTTTTTTGCCAGTGTCCTTCGAGTGTGGCGGCGATTTGAAGGCGCAACGCTACGCGCAGACGCTGAACAGCCCCGGGTATCCGAGCACGTATCCGAATGGCATGGAGTGCGTCTGGCGGATCGAGGCGCCGCGCGGTCAACTGGTGACTCTTGATGTCGGTGGAAACGCGTGGTTTCGCGAGACATCGTGTCGTTTTAGAGCAACTGATTATTCTAATCTGGTGTTTTAAAGGACGGACGGTTTTGTGAGGAACACACACAGGCGCGTGTATCTGCGCAACCCAGAGAAGCGTCGAGAACGCCATTGAGTAAGGCGCCCATCGAGTTTTCTGTGATTAAGTGGCTATACACCCCTCGGCGGGGCTCGATCCCCCGAGCACACAGACAATAGTCTAACGCACTACCACCAGACCACGAGGCTGTGCAGCCTTGAGATAAACTGCTCGGTCTCTTAGACAAATCAATGAAAGCACAGTCGTTTTCGACAAAAATCTTTCCAGATCAAAGACATCATGCTGGAGCCGCAAAAGGACTTTCTCGTCGTCTACGACGGTGAATCGCCCGCCGACCCGGTGCTCCTGCGGTTCTCGGGCATCTTCGAGGGCTCGCAGCCAGTGATCTCGAGTGAACGTCACGTCTACATTTACTTCTTCACCAACTACGCCGTCTCCGGTCGTGGCTTTCAGCTGTCGTATAAAGCTGGTACGAATTTTAATGTTTTTTTCCGATGTTTAGTCAATTTGGTGGTACTTTTTTGAATTCTTATGAATTACGTTCATTGTTACGTGATATGTGACAACCGTTTATTATTATCCTTTGTGTTGTGTACAGTTTCTGCTGGGGTGGTCTTGGTTAGAGGAAACCCTTTTTTCATTAACTCTGTCAGCTTCTTCATTGCCCGCTGTTTAAAATCTGCGTCACATGGTAGAATTTGAGTAGAAACTGTTTTCAAACTTCTCACCTGATGATCAAAACAAACACACCGGCACAGGTGGCGACCTGACAATCAAAATCAAACACACCGGCACAGGTTGCGACAACGTCATCCGCGAGCAGCACGGCGTCATCGTGTCGCCCGGCCACATGTCCGTGCCGTATCCGACGTCGCGAAAATGCGCGTACACGCTCGACATACCGGCTGCACCGAACCCGCAGCCGGTGACACTGGCCGTGAACGACTTCGATGTGCTCGAGGATGACTACTTGCAGGTGCGTTGTAACTTTCAAGCGCTGGTTTCGTTTAATATTATCAAATTTTTTAGGTCCTGCGACTCAGTGCGTGCGCAGACGTTAGAAAGGAAACAAATTTCTATCTTTATGTGGCAATTCAAAGTCGCCTAAGTGACTCGGCCCTATCTAGAGGACTCGGATCACTTCACCATTTTTGAATTCCCGCGTCATCCATGAAACTGTTTATCTAACAGATCTGTGCGCGCATTGAGTTGCGGCACCAAAATAAAAGATCATACTTATCGTGATGAATTAAACACAAATCTTTTCATTACAGATCCTCTTATCAATCTATAACAACCCTCTCTCTAATCATTCTTCAACAACCCGCTTATCGATCTTCAACAATCATCATCCTATCATGTCGGCAGATCTACGACGGTGACTCCGAGCTCGGCAAGAGTCTGCACCCGGGCAAGGGCTTCAGCGGGCGTGACCGACCACCGACGACGTTCGTCTCGAAGCACGGCAAATTTCATGTCGTCTTTTTGACGAACCCGATCCGCAGTGCGTCCGGGTGGAACATCACGTTCTCGACAAGTGGGTCACAGAGAAGTTCAAATTATTTTTTTGTGAAAAGCTCGACTTTTTCTTCCTATGTAGATGGTTCCTGATTCTAGAATAATCCCAGAACGTACAAATTCTGATGGTGGTTAGTAGGTATGTGTACATACAATGTATGTTTGGACGGCTGAGCCAATGTTACCGAGGGCATAAAAATCAGGAAACCCGGTATGTACCTTTATGGATGGAGGCCAACAACATTTTTTTTGCTCAGCTAACGAGGCGACATCGTTAAAATTGGCATTCATATTTACACTATGATACAAGCGAGGCTGTGATTCTAGCAAACGTCAGCGTTTTGTTGCAGACTGCCCCCCGCTGGAAGTGCCCGAGAGCGTGTCGCTGTCAACGTCGGACACTCGCTTCGGGACGCAGGTGACCGTGGCGTGCCCGCGCGGCCACGAGTTCGTCACCGGACAGGGCCAACAGTACAAGGTGCACTGTCTACTAGGCGGCAAGTGGAGCACCACGCGGGTGCCGCCGTGTCAACGTGAGTGGGCGGGAGGGGTGAAATTTGGGTTTTGGTTTGAATTTGTAGCTGGTTTCAGTTTTTTATACATACCTTTTTTAAACGGTTGTTGTTGTTGTTGTTGTTGTTGTTGTTGTTGTTGTTGTTGTTGTTGTTGTTGTTGTTGTTGTTGTTGTTGTTGTTGTTGTTGTTGTTGTTGTTGTTGTTGTTGTTGTTGTTGTTGTTGTTGTTGTTGTTGTTGTTGTTGTTGTTGTTGTTGTTGTTGTTGTTGTTGTTGTTGTTGTTGTTGTTGTTGTTGTTGTTGTGTTGTTGTTGCTGGTGCGCAGAAATTGGTGACTTTCGTCTAATCCGCAAAATGGTACTCGTCTAGGCGCTCGCTGAAAGGCGGATGCCACGGAGTGTGCCACCTGGCGGAAGCTCTGCATCCGACAATCACAATCACTCCGCTATTGCCACGGCCTGCGTTGATAGATTCTATAAGTTCCATAATTTTGCGCTCAATTTCAGCAATGTACTGCGCGCCGGTACCACAAATCGAGAACGGTTTCGCAATCTCCGCAACGAACGTCACATTCGGTGGTGCGGCCAGATACCAGTGCTACGATGGATTCGTGTTCGCGAGTCGACGCGAGACCGAGGAGATCTTTTGCACGGACGAAGGCCGATGGACGCCGACGCCGATGTGCAAAGGTACGCAAGGTCGATTGTGCTTTGAGCGAACGGAATTGGAATTGAAACTTTGGCATCGTGTTTTCGAGCTGAACAGTGTCGTTTTCCGATACAATATCTGTGGATGCGCACGTTTTCTTCTATTAAGTCATCTATCTCCGCTTCAATTAAGTCAAACTCTGCTGTCAAAAATAGGTTCCTCTTTCTCCTTGCACCGGTTCCAAAAACCCCAAAGGTGCATACCAGTCTCAGCGTCAGTGATTTTTGTTGTAGGGGTTGTGTACCTATTGAGAACTAAGCGTCCCGTTCCCGGATAAGCAAGTGTGCCCTCACTGCAAGAGGGGACTAGCGGTCGCCCATGGTATAAAACCTGAAAAAAATGTCATGCGTTTCTTTTCTCAGCACGCACCTGCCCGGCGTTGTTGCCGTTCGATAATGGCGTCAAGAAACTGGTGTATGGCGACGGCACCGGCTATGGCACCGTCTACAGGTGTGGTGTTGGTTTCTTTGCTTTTTTGTTTTTTTATCATTTTTTATTCTAGTTTTTCAAAAAAAGGCGATACGTCTCTTGTTCGTCAGATACGACTGCGACGCTGGCTACTATCGGCATGGGGCACCGGCTCTGCTCTGCTTGACTACCGGACAATGGTCATCGTTGCAACCGGAGTGTCGAAGTACGTTTCAAAGTTCAATAGTGCTTCAAAGTTCAATAGTTCAAGATGACCATTAGATTTTTTTATTCAATAGTCCTATCGAAGAACTGTTTTGTTATGCTTTTAACCGGTCTTTTTATCCACCTGATTGAGCGACACATCTCATCTAATGGGCATATCTTCACGGGCTGTGTACCCAGCTTGCTGGTTTGGAACTTGTTTCCTCCTACGCACTTGTCTGACGCTGAAAACGTGAAAAACTTGTCATTTCATTTGATGCTTCAATGTTTCGCTTCATGCAAAAACTCAACCAAAAAAAAACTTCAAATCAGAACTGCCGTGTTTCGATTTGCCGACCATTGAAAACGGACGTATCGAACGTGCGAATCGTCGGTATTCGTACGGCGAGAGCACCCGTGTTCAGTGTCGCCCCGGCTATAAAGCCATCGGATCGGATGTGATACGGTGCCAGGCGAATCAGACGTTCTCACAGGTGGAACTTTTGCTTTTCTTTCATGCCGTAATTCCCGTCGATACGTGCAGTGGAGGAGCAGTCAATTGAATTATTGTTCGTGTACAAGAACTGCAACTTTTCTGCAATCACAATGCACAAACTGAAACTGTAATTGCGTGCTGAACAAGAGAACACCTAACATGTGTTCTTGGTACATAGTATATTCTGTAGTATATTCTCCAAAACGGACGTGTGGGCAAAAAACTGAACATGCAAACGCGCCAATCGAACAAACCAACCAACCAACCCTGTTTTAATTTGTCCCACTTCATTGAGAACGCAAAACTTCAAATAAAATTCAATCGTGCAGGCACCGAAATGCGTCGACATTAACGAATGCGATGACGGTTCGGCGGGCTGCTTCCCGGCTTCGACCGTCTGTGCGAACTTGCCGGGCGGCTATCGCTGCGACTGTCTGCCCGGCTACGAATCGCAAACATGTGAGCGGGGCGCAAAAACTGAATTATAATTTTATTTTTTTATATAAATTCCGAGTTACGTGATGAGTGACTGCGTTGTTTGTGTTGTCACCTTCGTTCAAAAGAAAACACGAGCCTTGCATTATTACAAACAATCATAACGCGATTTTGTAATCGACGCTCCTTTTGTCGGCGCTTCAGTTTCGCCTGAGCACGCAGGCAAGAAACACAGAGTAGTCAACAACAAGATGACGCTAAGTTGTTATCAAGGAATAATTTTGAAATAGTATCGTTTTTTCTCGATAAAAGCGCGATGCAGAGTTATCAAATAATAATTTTAAAATTTGAAATGTGTCGTTTTTCTCTAAATTCCTCCGCTTCCACGCAGCCTGTACGATCGCGAATCCGCTCGGCCTCAGCACGGGCGTCATCAACGTCGACATGATCGAGGCGTCGACGGCCGCGCAGATGTTCGAGATGGAGAAATTGGGCACGACCGGCTGGTGCGGCACCGAGGCCGGCCCGACCAACTGGGTCGCCGTGCATCTGCCGGAGCCGACTGTTATAGAGCGCGTTCGTGTGGAGAAGGTCGGCGCGGACAAGTCCGCCTATACGACCAGTTTCACGTTGCGCTACGCGAAGGACGAGGGAATGCCGCTGACGCAGTACGCCGATGAGTTCGGAATGGTCAGTGGGGTCCCGGATGGGGTGGGACACATGGTTTTGGGAAAACTAGAACTTTTTGTTCTGTTGATACAGCTTTGCGCAAAACGATATTGAACAACTGAATCTGTGTTTAATAGCCTAAAAATGAAAAAAGGGTTTTCATTTTTGTGTCGGTTTTTTCAATCAGAAACTTAAGCGGCATTCATGAATCAGTATACAGTGTTAACACAGCTATGCGTCACTAAATGAATACATCTTCAGTATTTCACGTGAAGCGTTCACTAACCGGGCATTGAATAAGCTCTCCTAATCATTATCTCCATATCTCATGCTGTCTTTACAGTTTTAGCGGAGCGCATATCCCGCATTATTGCGAAATAAAATGAATGAATAAATGATCATTCCCTGCAGCCGATCGTCCTCAACGGCAACATCAACAACGGCCTCCACACCGAGATGGTGCTGTTGCCGCAAGCGATCGAGGCGCGAGTGATCAGCGTGCACGTCGTCAGCTTCCAGGGGGCGCCCTGTTTGAAAATGGAGCTGTTCGGATGCCGAAAAACGAACTGTATCGGTGCGTCCGGAGCTGAATGATATATGGAGAGATTTTCGCTATTTGCACATTTAGTTAGTCCACCTGTTGAAGTGGTAGTTGTGTAGTTACATATTACACAACTGAATAGTTGACCAGCAAGTTCTTTTTTGTCGACCACAGTGTTGATTGTTGATTTTCATTGACTCAGCCGATGGCGTTCAGTGTGAGTGCATTTGGTGAATTGTTGAACTGTTCCAGGTTTTTACGAGTGATTTTCGAAATTCATGAGTTTTCAACGCATGCACCCAAACGCCTTATTCCGTATCTCATGCTGTCTTCTGTATCTCATGCTGTCTTAACAGTTTTAGCGGAGCATCCCGCATTCTTGCGAAATAAAAAATGAAATGAAAAAATGCCTGAACTTTGCCGTGCAGACAAAAACGAATGCCTCGAAGACAACGGCCATTGCGACCAAGTGTGCGTGAACACACCCGGTGCGTATCAGTGCTCCTGTCGCCAGGGCTACGATTTGTACACGGAGGACGGACAGGGTGGCGTACAGGTGAAACCAACCGAAACCGGCCTGAACGATAAGGATGTGCTGCGTTTCAATAAGAGCTGCATTCGTGAGTGTTTTTTCTTGGTTTTTTTGTTGTTTTTTTTTGTTTTCAGTGTGGTTTTTGATTGCAATTTGTTCCGTGCGGCACAAATGTACAGCTAACCGTTTGAATTTCGAACTTCATTTTGATTGTGTCGAAATTGAGAACAAAACCAAGTGTCCATTTTGTCTACAGCCCGTATGTGTCCCACGATGGAACCGCCAGAGAACGGCTATCTCCTGTGGACGGGCAAACGTCAGCAATACCCGGTGGTATTGGAATTCCAGTGTAAATTCGGCTATCAAATGATCGGACCCAGCCATCTGCAGTGTCTCGCCGACGGAACCTGGAATGGCACCGCGCCGACGTGCATTCGTGAGTGTTTTTTTTGTTGTTGTTTGTTTGACAGTTGACACACAAGGCTGGGTTGCGCGCAGAAGTACTGCCAGACTGTAATTATCGTAGTGTATGTAGTGTCTATTGCGGTTTTTATACTGGTGTAACAAATATCTCCACTTACTGACCGGTCATAATTCAGAAACATGCAACAATTTTCCATTCGTCAGCGCATAAAAAAAGTGAAACGATCATGAATTTCTGCTTTTTTTCAGCGGCCTACTGTGCCGGCCTACAAAACAACACGCAAATCGGCCTCTTCATCACACCGGACAATCGGACGATTCCGTACGGCCAAAATGTGACCGTACTGTGCACGCAGAAGAACCGCCCGCCGCGCGGCAGCGGTTTCCCGGTGTTCCGTCAGTGCGTCTACGACCCGCGGGTAAGCATTTTATTGTTTTTTTGCTTTTTATTTCCAAGAAAAAATCTTTATTTTTAGCACAAATTCGAAATTTAATTACATATATGATATGCTTTGTATTTTTCCCTAAAAATAAACAAAAAAAACAGTTCAGCGCAAAATATGTGAAATAGCAACCAAAACTTATCGTAACCACCGGCGGGATTCGAACCCGCGCACCCTGGAAAGGGTATCTGATCAGAAGTCAGACGCTTTAGACCACTCAGCCACGGTGGTGTGTGCACCGGAAGCGCCCCCCACGGTGCACAACACTAATTGCATTATAATGTAATTAATAACACACGCGTGCAATAAAGAGGGGCACGCACGCATGCACTGTATCACCTACAATAATTACGCCGCACAATTCACACTGTTGTAACAATTCACACAGTATGTTGTTACTCTATTGTTCCAGTTTGATTGAGATTAATTTCATCCTAAAATCTCAAAATAATTAGAGATCGATCATCATTTATTCACCCAAAAAAATCAATCAATCAATCAATGGAACTAGCAGTTGACCCGTTCCTACGGCCCGGAATTGACTGTGGTACACAAAGACACAACACAATTCAGTAACGAAAGCGCTACGGCACATGATGCCTGGTTCTTACCTAGTAAAACATCAGAAAACTACGACTACAAAAAACCAGACAGATAAGATCTCCAGTCTCAAACCTAACAAACAAACCGAACAAAACCAGCTGAAAACAATAACGTCCATTTTTTGAACAACAAGCGTGTATACACTTAGCCGAAAAAAGAATCATAAATCATCAAACAATATACTGCGGTGAATTGCGTTCACAACAAGGAACACATCCATCAATTATAGCACCAACGAAACTGACAAATAAGATAACACTGGATAACCTCTGCCAGTAAAAAGTCATGTGGTTCACTGACCAACATGTGCCCGACCAAGCTCTGGTGGTCAGTATCCTGGTCAGTATCTTCTTGTGTTTGCGATCCCTAAAATAAAAAAAAAACCAAATCATTTCAGGAAGACGGTCGCGAATACTGGCTGGCGGGCGAACTGCCGGACTGCCCGCTGGTGAACTGCGGCCGCCCGATGGTGCTGGCCGGAGCGAACTACGACGGATTCAACGAACAGGACCCGAACTCGCAGAATGTCGGCTCACAGTTCGGCTTCTCCTGTCGCCCGCCGTACGCGCTGGCCGGCAACAGCTCCGCCGGCGACCAGACTGTTCGGTTGGTGGGCTTTGAAAATTATTGGCGTTTTTTTTTGTGTTTTGTTTTTTTTTTGCTGTTGTTGGGATTTTTAGGCGATGTTTTTTTAGCCAGGGCTGACCCAGAGAAGCGTACTGAACGCCATTCAGTAGGGCGCACATCGAGTTTTCTCTGTCATTAAGTGCCCATACACCTCTCGGCGGGGCTCGATCCCCCGAGCGCACAGACTGCAGTCTACCACCAGGCCACGAGGGTGACGTTGAAAATTATTGGCGTTTTTGGAGACGAGACACACCGAGCAATGGTCGAGTGCCTTTTGATTGACGATTTCACCGACTGGACACACCGTCAGAGCGGAGTGGGAATGAACAGAATGAATAAAATGCATGATGGCATAGTCGCCTAAGTTTTGTTTCGAACTTGCCATCGATCAAATGCAGTCAATCTACACTTCTATTGAGAAACCGGGAACAGCTGAAACGTATTTTCGTACCCCCCTCATTTCTCGCTCAAAATCTCTCCACACCGCTACAAAAAAAACAACCAAAAAGACGCCTCCATTCGACTGCAGCTGCCAGGTGGACGGCTACTGGGACTTCGGCAATCTCCGCTGCGAGGGCCCGGTGTGCGTCGACCCGGGCCACCCGCCGGACGCCAGCGTCGACTTGAACTCGGTCGAGGAGGGCGCGATCGCGGCGTTCAAGTGCCAGCGGCAGGGCTACGCGCCGCGACCGCACGCGAACATCGCCTGTAAACTCGGCTCGCCGTGCGTCCTGGCGGAGGACGTCGGCATTTCGTCCGGCTTCATCCCGGACGGCGCATTCGCGGACAATGCGGACTCGGTCATCGCCGGCTATGAGCCGCATGTCGGTGGTGCTCGTTTGTCGGTGTTGCTTTTATATTTTGTGTTGGAGAATTGGAGCATTGGAGCATTGCGGAATTGGAGATATTATCGAGTTTGTTTTTCCGCAGACTCGCGTGTGCGTGCAGACGTAAAAGAGAAAGCGCAGTTCGTATTGTACCTATAATCGTTTTTATAATCGTGCGCGCGCAAGTTTGCGATGTTTTTGGCCGTCCGGTACGGACTGGTCCGTACGCGGATTCAACCACTAATATTCCTCAACCTCAACCAAAAAAATCACATTCTATCCATGAAATTTGTGTTCCACAGAAAGCGCGCCTGAGCAGCACCGGCTGGTGCGGTCACAAGGACGCGTTCATCTTCCTCTCCGTCGACCTGCAACGCATCTACACGCTGACGATGCTGCGAATGGCGGGCATCGCGGGCAGCGGCCACCTGCGCGGTCACGTCACAAAGATGCAGCTGTTCTACAAGGTGCAGTTCAGTCAGAACTACGACACGTACCCGATCGAGTTCACGACGCCGCCCGGCAATCACAATCGAATGACGGAATTCGAGTTGAGCCCGCCGCTGCGGGCGCGTTACATTCTGCTCGGCGTCACCGAGTACGACACAAATCCGTGCATTCGCTTCGACCTCCACGGTTGTCTGGCGCCGATCTCGCTCAGTCAGGAGGTGCCGTTGCATCTGCAGGTTTGTGCGCGTGCGAGGTTTTGGGTTGGAGTTTTTTTTCATCGTGACGTTTGTTTGCAGTTTTTTTCATTTTGAAAAGTGAAACTGATGCATCATCGGCAGAAGTTTAGAAATGTTGAGTGCGACTTCTTTCGAACACATCTCTTTTGGTATTTTTTTTGGTTTACTGATCGCTTATAATTTTAAGCTTAGTCCGCTCTCGCTTCTCTCAAAAGCTGCTCGCTTTTGCACAAAATCAGCAGCGGCACACGCGGCATTCATGAAGCGGTGTTCAGCTGTAGCTGTGCTGAAACTTGGCTATGCGGTCACTAAATACTGCTTCATGAATGGCCCCATTCTTCCGTTCCTCACCATTTCTGTACTCAAGCGTTTCTGTGTATATTTTTTTTTAATCTCGCAGGTCGGCTGGAACGCGTCCGTGCCCGAGTGCGTCGACGTTGACCCGCCAGTGTTCACGAACTGCCCCAACGCGCCGCAACAAGTGCAGACGGACGAACACGGACAGTTGACGCCGGTACAGTTCGACGTGCCGGTGGCCGTCGATAATTCAGGTACAGAAGCGGCGAAGTTGCGCGTTTTGTGTTCGTTTGCTTGGTTTTCAGAGTAATCTTTTGCAAAAAAAACGACTGTTTCGCAAGTGTATTTGGGAAGCTTGTTTCATGAACTACGGAAGAAAACAAAAGTTCTACAGCGTGGAATGTTCCACAAAAGACTGCACAAAATATTGTTGTTTGGTCAACTGAAATCTTGATCATTTCACTGTTGACTTCTGCACTCTGATTATCCTAAGCTCACCTGGCTGGCTTATTGTGTCGTAGAACTGAAATCAGATCAAAATCACTGCGGCTTGACGTCAACCAAAAAGCGTGTCGCATTTCCAATTTCTTATCATCGTCACTTTTTTTCCGCAGGTCGCATCGCGTGGACACGCGTTGAGCCGGAGGGTTTCCGACCGCCGCAGTTCATCACGAGCGACATGGACGTGAAGTACACGGCCTTCGACGACGCCGGCAATAGCGCTGAGTGCCTCGTGCAAATTCGTATTCCTGGTCGGTTTTTTTAGTTTTTTTTCGATGTTTTTTGTTGTTGAGAATTTTTTTGGAGGTACATAGAGTTTTCTGATGAAGATGAAGTTTTAGAGATTCATGAAAAAATTGTTTTGTTTTGTTTTTGAGTGGAGAAAAAAATGGCCTGTTTCGAACGGCAACAACGTCATTTTTTTGTTATTGTTGTGTTGTGAGCGAGACGGACTAAAACCGCCAGTGCGTGGACACTGTTTGTTTTTTTGCGGTTTCGCCCAATAGGCAACCCTGGATGCTTGTCAGTGTGACAAGTCGCCAGGGTCAGACCGCACAGTCCGAAGAATCATTCGTGTGCGCCCAAGAGGGTGTGTTGCCAAGGCAGGAGGTGTGTGATTCATTGCGTAAAAAAATCAAATGAAAAACAACAACCAACCGTGTGTCCGAAAACCCTCTTATTTCCAAGCTGTTTTGCAGACACGCAGCCGCCGGTGATGAAGTGTCCTGACTCGTTTGTCGTCGAACTGCAAGAGGAACAAGACAATGTGCATTTGTACTTCAATGAAACTTCGGTGAATGTGATCGTACAGGACATCTCGAATGTTACAGCGGTCAGTGGCTTCGCTTGCAAATTGCGGCCAACCCAAAAGAAACCAATAAAAAACTAAACTTACAAATCAAAAAAAGTTGCCAGGGTTTTACTAATAATGCGTTGATAGCTTTAACGCAGCCGCTTTTTTTGCTATTTTTTAAAGGTCTCCGTTTGATACGCTGTTCATGCAGTTTTATCAGAGTTCCTGCGGTTCGCGAAATGAAATGAAATGAAATGAAATGAAATGAAATGAAATGAAATGAAATGAAATGAAATGAAGCTGTTTGACCAGTTTTTTGTTCCTTTCAAGCATTTTCAATTGTTTTTTTCACCATCAAAATGCCAATTTCCAGCTGACGTTCTCGCCACCGGACGTGAGACTGCCGCTTGGCAAGCACGTCACCGTGACCGTTCGAGCGACCGATCAACTCGGCAATCAGAACAAATGTCGATTCCAGGTTTGGTGTGGTGTGTCCGGCGCGTTTTGTCTGCGCGTGTTTCAGTTTAGCACATGAAAACACTGATTTCTTTTGCGTGGCTGGTTAGGTAATATCCGGATTCGCTGATTAATCAAGTGAAACTTCATGGGACCTGCACCAAATGGAGGGTGTAATTGATAACTACGAAGAGCACCCGGAACTCGGGAGTGCTGTCGTTCACTTCGCCCCGGACTGTCCTGTCATTAGGGCGAGAGTGTGTCGTCGTTTGATCACCGGCGTGTCGCGCCAGCCACTTGGTGGGTGGACGTTCGTGCCGGTCTGACTACGTATACTGCCTGCTGTATTATAGACATCCTCTCTGGTAAAGTATGTCGACATCGATTACCAGGCCAGGCAGTCAATGTCGCGAGACGCTACTACGAGGGTTTTAGTGAATGACGATCGCGTTACAAACGCAACTCTTTCATATTATTTCGATGCAACATGTCTTCCACGATCCATTGCACTACACCAGGTGGCGCTGCGCGCAGCACCCTGTGTGCTCTGGTCGCTCTACCTGCCGGAGCACAGCACGAAACGCTGCGTGCCGAAAAGCGCCGGTGTCGGCGTCGACTGTGAGGTCGGCTGCGATCGGGGCTACGAATTTGTGGACGCCGAGAAGCTGACGACGAAATACGCGTGCACGCCGGAGACAGACTGGCAGCCGAGCCCGTTGGTGCCAGCCTGTGTGCCGATTGGTGCGGTTTTTTCGTTTTTTTGTGCTTGCTGCCCGCCTGTGTGCCGATTGGTGCGGTTTTTTCGGTTTTTTTGTGCTTGCTGCCCGCCTGTGTGCCGATTGGTGCGGTTTTTCCCGGTTTTTTTTGTGCTTGGTGCCCGCCTGTGTGCCGATTGATGCGGTTGTTTTTGTTTTTTTTGTGCTTTTATGTTTTGCCGCAATTTCGTTCAGTTTTAAGGAAACGTGAGAATAGACCGGAAATCATGGTTGCGCGCCTTTTTACAGGGGAGGGGGGTTTGTATCAGGTGCACGTACAACCCATGCTACTGATTTGTTTTATAAGGTGTTCAATCTTTCTGCAGGATACCGCCGCCTTTTTTGAATATTTGAATAGACGAAAATTGTCGATCAGATTCGTTTTTTTGTTTCCTTTCTTCAAAAAACACTTCTCGGTTTCTTCAAAAGAATCAAATTTAACAGAAAAAACCTGAGCTCAATATTTGCAGCGCAAGAGCCGGCGCGCTACGAGCTTACGGTCACCGCGAACTATCCGGTCGCAACGCCGGTCGGGCCGGAGTGCCTCCAGGGCTACACGGACATCGTCTCGACCTACTTTGAGCAGTTCGACACCACCCTGTCGCAGCGGTGCTCCAGCAGTGTGCAAGTGTTCGTGCGAATGCTGGACGTCAAGTTCTTCGCGTATCCGAATAATGTCAGTAATCTCGCGAAAGTTTATTTAGTTTTTCTTGTGGTGTGTGAGTTTATAAGAGGCTGAATTTGCATTTGCAAGCGAGAGGAAGTTGATGGTTACAGAGGCGCTAAATTGTCTTCATGAACGCATTGTTCAAGCCTGTTTATTAGCTATGTGTCGCTAATGCAATTTCATGAATGCAGCTGGAGTATAAGTATAAGTATGCAGCAAAAGTATAAACGGAACATTTACTGTTTTTCACGACAGGTCACTGCAAATTACACGCTGCAAATCTTACCGAGCGTTCTGCAAGACGTCTTCTACCAGCTGTGCGGCCTGACGCTGCGCACGATCTTTGACGTTCGCATTCCGGGCTCATCGGCCCCGATTGCGCCGGTGCTCTCGATACCGGGCGAGGCGATTGCTGTTCAGGTGCGGTAAAGCCAGTTAAACCAGTATGGCAGCCAGCTTTTTTCAGGGTGCAATGGGCGCGCGAAATTTGAATAATGACCGAAAAGAGACGTTCAAAAATTAGTGGTTTATTCGTGCTTTTCTGTTCGTTCTTTGTCCAATGCGCACTTGATTGGCGAACATCATAGCATTTTTGAGAAATGCAACTCCTAGTCTGCGACTAATCTCGCCTTGATTAAGTAGACAAGCACTGCCCTATTCGTTCGACCACACTGTATAGCACATGTTCGATTCAACGCGCTTCGTTCCAGCAAGGTCTGACAAAATTATCAAGAAGACCGCCTCAAACGATAAACGTTCCGACTTGAACTAAAAAATTCAACTGATTCGATTTGAATGTTGAATTCGGAAATTTGAAACTGAAATACAGGGTGTTGGCTGTCCGACAATCGACGCGCAGCACACGACAGTCTCGGAGGGCTTCGGCTGTGCGGACGGCGAAGTGCTGCGACACAAGCCCGGCAAGAAACTACCGGAGTGCTGTACGTTGGCTTGCTTGCTCGTTCTTTTGTGCATATTCCATCATTTCTGCTGGATTTTCATTTGATTATCAAGATTTCTCTTTTGTCTGGTTTGTTTTTTCAAGTCAATTTTCGAGTGTTGTTGTTGTTGTTGTTGTGATTTTTAGGCGATGTTTTTAGCCAGGGCTAACCCAGAGAAGCGTACAGAACGCCATTGAGTAGGGCGCCCATCGAGTTTTCTCTGTCATTAAGTGCCTACACCCTATACACCCCTCGGCGGGGCTTGATCCCCCGAGCGCACAGACTGTAGTCTAACGCACTACCACCAGGCCACGAGGGTGACGTTTTTTAAAAACAGAAACGGAAGAGTTGAAGACGTGGGTATGTCTTACGTGCATGAGAATGATCAGGGCCGTGCAGTGTAACTCGGCACTCGAAAAGCTGCTTTACATTCTCTAATTTGCGTTTGACATTTCCATAAAAACGAATCAACGTTTTCAAAAAAAACATCAGCTTTTTCTGAAAAAAAACAATGAACCGTACTCTTCCAGTGCCATGCCCCATGGGCACAGTGTACGTCAACAACAGCTGCCTGCCATGCCCCGCCGGCACCTATCAAAACATGCACGGTCAAACGATCTGCAAGGCCTGTCCGGAGAACACGTTCACCCTGCATCCGGGCTCGCAGTCGATCAAACAGTGCTTACGTGAGTTGGCTTCATTAGACGAAAGTTTTACTCTTGCAAATCATCACCGTAAAGTCTTGCATATAAGGTCTCATTATATAAATTTGAAAATCAAAATTTTCTGAAAAAGGTGGAATTTTGTGTGACAACCTTATAAGTGGGAGGACGTCTTATAAAGCGAAGATTCGGAAGTCCGGGCCTTATAAACGGGGAGTTGAATTTCGACCAAGTCAAAAGTTTGAATTTTTTTTGGTTTCCCGCCGTGTGACACTCCGCCCACTTTTGGGTGGGCGGTCTTATAAGTGGGAGGAACCCCATATGCAAGACTTTACGGCATTATTGCTAATCAAATTTTTTGGGAAAAAACACCACCACAACAACAAGAATGTCTGCAGCGGTCTGCGGCGGCGGCATGTACAGCGAGACGGGCATGATCCCGTGCCAACCGTGCCCGCGGCACACGTTCTCCGGCCCGCCGATCCTCGGCGGCTACCGCCAGTGCGAGTCGTGCGTCGTCGGCACTTTCACGGCTCAAATCGGCTCGACCGGACCGTCCGCCTGCAAGCAACCGTGCGACCCGGGCACCTTCTCGGTCACGGGCCTGAAACCGTGCTCCGCGTGTCCGCGGAACTTTTTCCAGCCGAGCGAAGGCCAACAACGATGCATCGAGTGCCCGCCGGACACGTTCACGATCGGCACCGGCTCCGCTGGCCGGCAAACGTGCAAAACTGGTCGGTCGTCTGTTTTTTTTTGTTGTTTGGTTTTTTTCTTCTTCTTCGGTTCGGATTTTGGTTTCGCTGGGATTTTTAATTTGCATGTTGTTTTTGAAACTCGCTACCTGGCGAAATGCGTCTACCTGGCGAAGAAACCGCAAACAGCGAACTTCATGTATATCGCTACCACACCACAACCGACGAAAATCTTGCTATCTACATATTACATGCAGCAACACTTTTTATTCAATCCCGCAGAACTAAATGTACAGAAAAATGCAAATTTCATTCCTCATTCTAAAACTTTAGATACAAAGTGGAAATCTAGCCATGTCCGTGATTCGTTTCATTTCACAATCACATGCACATGAAAAGCGCGTTGCCCAACGTTGCTTGCTGAAGTTGCTGCAAACTGACTAAATCTGCTAATACGTGAACTGAATTTCAGCAGTAAATTTAGGTCAGCAAGCTCAATAGACCAACGTTTTCTCCAGTGACACGCCCATTATTCTCATTTTCGCGTTTGTCTCAAAATAAAAAAAAAAGCGCGCGCGCGCGTTTCACCCAAACCGCAGCGGCGCCACCTTCGGTTTCTCCGGTTGTTTCGGTTTTCGCTTCGAATTCAGCCAATCAGCAGCGTCCTCATCTTCGCCGTCGCCGCCGCGCAGAAGTTTCGCCAATTCGATCGCCGTCGCCGACGATTGGACGTCGTCATGCATTTGCTCCGCCTCCGGCTTGTCTTCTAGTCCGTTCGACAGAGAAGATGGAAAGCGGATTTTCTGGTGGTGACGTGGATTGGTGTCGAGCGACATCAGCTTCTCAAACTTCTTTGGACTGATCATCGCGGACGAATGGAAGCGTTTCAGACGATATTGATGCTGATTCAGTAGATTCAGCAGCGGACGGCTCACATCAGCAGCGTCTGCGGCGGCTGATCGGCGTTGATGGAGGTCTGAATGAATATGCATGAGTCATCATACTTTTTTTCAGAATACTACATGACATGACAGCAACAGTGGATTCAGAGCGTGAGAATCTTTGAACTTTAGTTTTTTTCAGCAAGCAAACAATCGCAAAAAAATGTCGGCAAACTGCGAAAAAGGCAAACCGACCGTTGTTGAGTAATTCATTGTTGTCATTCGCGTCGGACTCCGTCAGCGGTTCGTCATTATGGTACGCACAGCCACGTGCGCTGAAGATAATTGTTGCTGACATCAATGCAAGCAGGAACATTTTTTTTATATTCGAATCAATATTATCAGCAGCGCAGCAGCATATATCACTGTGTGAAAACTGGTTCAGTTTATCTTTGAAGACATCTGGTTCAACTACTGTAATATTAGAACGGCGTTGCGAAACGTTGAAACTAAGCAATTATTAATTTTCGAAGTGGGCGTTAAACACTGAAAGAGCCTCCCAACGAAGGTAAACAAACCGTGAAAATTGCTTGAAAGCACAATTATGCCTTGGAGAGTAGTACGCGGTATGCCTAATTAGTACAAACTATCTTACACAAAATGTTCGCTGTGTTGTCATCGTATATGAGAGATGTTTGAGCAAAAACAAGATTGCACTGCGATTATTAGCTCTTCCTTTTCAACTTGCCTGACCAGATGCAGGTGATCCCATGCGCGTGCCTCCGCTTTTTTAATTGAAAAACGGGGGATACTCTTCGCTCCCTCACTATGATTGTGTGAGAGACTTAGTGCAAATCGGATCAGGCACAACTAAAACGGAGGAGATTGAATGTTACTTTGAAAAACTGAATAACACCGTCTCATGTGAGCAGAGACGAAACACTTATTTGCAAGAGATGGGTCAAGCCAGTAAAAATGACTGTAAAATGACAGAATTCAATTCCGAATAACATCCATTCCAGTTCGATGCACGTTCCTTTGCTCATTCCAGTCGACTGTAACACGGTGAAATGCCTGAACGACGGCGTGTGCGAGGTGACGCGTCACGTGATCCAGTGCAAATGCCCGCCCGGCTTCGACGGCCCGCTGTGCGAACGCAACCTGGACGAATGCGCCGCGCAGCCGTGCTACAACCACGCGCAATGCGTCGACCAACCGGGCACCTACCGCTGCTTGTGTCCGCAAAGTGAGTGCGGCGGGCATTTTTTTTATCTTTTCAGTTTTGTTCTTCATTTCAACTTTATTTTGTTATACAGTTGAGCGACATCTGGGATGTCCTTTTTTCGTTCTTAGATTAGGCCAGACTAGACCAGTAGCAACAATAGTTTCTCAAAGCAAAACAAAGCAATAGTCTGCGCATTACAGTCTGCCGTGTTTGTGCAACACCTTCACGCAGCGGCAATTTGTAACGCAATGTAATGGGGCAGTCAATAACGCTTTGTGATGTAAACGCAATAGGAGGTGTAACGCATTGTAATGTTAAGCAAAGCAATGTAACGCAATGTAATGTAACGAACTGTGATATGACGCAATGTAACGTGACACAATGTCGCACCTCTAACCCCAACCAACAAATAAACAGAACAGCCTCATGATTCCAACACGTCTCCGAACTATTACATGCTGTTCATACAGTTTCATCGGGGAGTTTTTCCTGCTTTCTCGCGAAATAAAAAAATGGAATATGGAATGGAAACGTCGCAGACTACACCGGCAGCCGGTGTCAGTTCGGCCCGGACGAGTGCATCGGCGTACAGTGTCCGAACGGCGGCGTCTGCCAGGATTTGCCCGGTCTCGGCACGACAAAGTGCCTCTGTCGCACCGGCTTCACGGGCCCGTCGTGTTCGGAGATTGTCGACCCGTGCAAATCGACGAATCCCTGTCAGAATGGCGCCGATTGTCAACCGTTGCAGTTGGGCCGGTACAAGTGCGTCTGTCTTCCCGGCTGGACGGGAGCTACGTGCGATGTCAACATTGGTATGACCTTTTTTTAAAACGTGTCCCACTGAAATGACGTCATGTGCCGCCAAACATGTGCGCTTGCCGGTCACAGCAAACCAGACTTTCCGTTTACCCCTATTTCTTCCCGTAAACAAATGGTGAATGTCGAATCAGTCACACCAAACTGAAATTTTAGTGCCTGTACATTGACAAACGGGCGTTTTTAAAGCAAATGACGTCATTTTAGTCCGGACACGTTTGAACAAATCCACAATAGACTGTTTGGTTTCGGTTTCTCTTCTGTTTTTGAAGTTTTATATTCAGTT
>JASANC010002380.1:0-20150 GCA_030248135.1 Theristus sp. LFF4_11 | reverse complement strand
GCATGATAAATACTGCTAATGCCCCTTAGCTTCAAGTTTAGATTCACCGCACAGCTTTTTTTGTTTTAAAAGTTTTTCTTGCTTTTGCATATGATATGATATTGATCTGCAGGAACATCTGCATCTACAGGGTGTTACAGAAAACTAAATGGGCAACAGAGCTACATAGTTCTCGTGTCTGATTCAATTGAAACACGTCCTTCAGTTTTATTTGCCTTTTCCGATTTGATGAAGACGTGTCAAAGCTTCAGTTTCTCTTTTCTTCTTTATCACTTCTTCATATTACGATGTATGTTGGCAAACTTATAATTGCCTGTTAAAATTAGCCCTCGCTTAAGAAAATATCCGACCTCGTGTTCGGTGGCGTGACCCTAGCCGTGTTTTGTTCCGGCGAAATTGCGCAGAATGCGGTTCACCAGTTCGGTTATTTGTTAGCGTTTGTTCCATATTTCATGCCGTTTGAACGAAACTCGAGAACGAGTCGTTTTGACTATTGATGTTTTTTGCAACACCCTGCACATCTGCATTTTTTCTGCATGCATGAGAAATATTGTAAAAAAATGCTCAAATAACAGGGGATTTTGTCAGGGACAATGGTTTAAATGCCCTAAAAACAATGAAGTGTAAGTAAATGGACCTGAACAGCAGAACTTCATTCTTCTGCGTGCGCATTTTTCGCTCTTTGAATACGTGGTAAAAAAGAGCAGTATTGTTTCGATTTTAAACACACATAAAGACCGAAACACTGCCTTTAAAACGACAAAACGTCTGCAAACGAAACGAATGCTTCAGCAATTGAACAGTTGCTTATGATAGCGCTACATTTACATACGTGTGTACACGGTCACTGGCTTCAGTTTCTCAACCGTTGATATCACATGTATTTAAATCATAATTGCTTTCAACTAAAAAGGGGAGGATTTGTTTTATTTGTTTTACTTTGTTTTCTCACTTTTGTCAAACAAAAAAAAGTCAAATTGTGCTGTTTCAGTCTGACGTTTTCCGTTGGCACCACAGTCTGACCCGGTTTTCAGTTTGACACGACAACACTCTGATGTCATCACTGATGAATTGCAGTTCTTGCTTCAAGAAACAATTGACGCATTCAAAACTGCGAGATCGCACACGTATATACTGTTTATGTAACATTTTTAAGAAGTTCAACGGACTTGAAAAATAGAGATGCCAATGAAATTGCTTTGCCCACGAAATTGCATGAAAATGTTAACACCCGTTTTTGTGCCTGTGTTTCAACTTGATTTTTTACAGCCCAAAAAACCACTGCCGACAAAACACGTCAAAACATACACGAATAGTTCGTTTCGACAGATTTGCTTGTCAGGAGTCTGTCGTTATCAGATAGCTGTGCTTTTTCTGAACGCCCGCTCAACGTGCTTTCAAAGCGTTACCGTGCGAGTGAAACTTAACCTGAAAAGTTTGTGCATTTCGTTTTTATCTTTTATTTTTTTTCTCCGCTCACGGCCAACTGAAACCACCAGCAGATAATCAGTCAAATAACCGCTTTTCGCTTCAAAACTGATGCCCACAAATGGTTTTGACCGCGCGTTGTGGACACTTTTTTTCGCACATTAGATTTCTAGCGTTGCTATTAGCTTCTGCATCTGAAATTTGTCCTGTCAGCAAAAATTGGAAACTTATCTCGGTTTATTGTAATGTCACCCGTATAGACAATGAAACGAAATAGCAATGCGGAGAGACGTTTTTCAACTAAAATCACAACATATCATAATTGAACAACTTTTGGTCGCAGATAAAACGACTTTCTCAGTTTGCTCAACGCAACAACGGTTGGTGCCTTCACCCCTCGAACAGACTTTTCAACGGCGTCCCTTGCAGATTCCTGATTCGCTTGGATGTTGAAGTTGTCTTCCGATTCTTTCATGGACTGAAATCGCAAACACGACGGATCATAAAATTACGGCGCCACACGCAAAACAAATGTACATTGTATGCCGTGTCGTGTTCTTTTTCATGTCACTTTCCATGTCCCGTGTCTCTTGTCATGTCCCGACACAAAAATGACAAAATTTTATTGCAGAAGTTTTCATGTGAAATATTTATCAATTTAAAGATTGTTTTCGGAACATGAAAAGAGTTGGAATGGACATGAAAGAGGAGATGAAGAAGCGCATGACAGGACGTGAATGGAGGCACAAAACAAGGGACCTGACGGGTGAAACAGATTTCTTTAGCATGTTTTGTCGGCATTATTCGCTTTGAAACAATAAAACGTCGGATCCATTTTGGTAATAACCATAAAGCTGTTGATCTACATAAAGCTCTCTAAGTACTCAAAATTGAGTTGTCCAGAGGAACGATAATGCAGGGTGGGTCAAAAAAGTATCCGGTTTCAAACTACTATAACTGACGTGTTGTAAGACCTCGTGAGCCGAAATTTTTAGCGCTTATAGAACACATCATGAAATTTTTTGACAAAATTTGTTGGTTTTATCAAGTAAAGTCAGTTTTACAGCGTAATGTTTATAAATCGACATTTTCACGCAAAACTACATGTAGCTTTCACCGAGAATCTCAAAACGCATCTTTGCTCATGGACGTCATCATCATCATCATCAAGGTTCTCATTTGGCAGTGGTTGATTGACTTCGTCCTCTTCTTCATCGTCTTCGGCCAATTGCTGTCGGGTCAGCTGCTCAATGTGCGCGTCATTGTTCTCAATGACAGTGTCCATTCGATGTTGGAAACTGAGCAGCACTTTCTGGTTCGACGTTCTGATTCTGGGGTATGCGAAGCAGCTCGTCTACGCGTCTCCGGTGACCAACGTTGTTGTTGTTGTTGTTGTTGTTGTTGTTGTTGTTGTTGTTATCTTTAGGCGATGTTTTTAGCCAGGGCTAACCCAGAAAAGCGTACAGAACGCCATTGAGTAGGGCGCCCATCGAGTTTTCTCTGTCATTAAGTGCCTATTACATCCCTTGGCGAGGCTCGATCCCCCGAGCGCACAGACTGTAGTCTAACGCACTACCACCAGGCCACGAGCGGTGACATTTGAAGACGAACATTCGTCTTGCAGTTTGCCAGATCGACGGGAAACGTCGGACTACGGCAGAGAGGCCACGCACAACAATGATGAGAACAATTGAGCAGCTGACCCAACGGCAATTGGCCGAAGACGATGAAGAAGAAGAAGGTAAGTCAATCAACCACTGCCATATGAGAACCTAGATGATGGTGATGATGACGTCTATGAGCAATGATGCGTTTTGAGATTCTCGGTGAAAGCTAGTTTAACGTGAAAATGTCGATTTTTCACTTTCAAACGTTACGCTGTAAAACTGAATTTATTCGACTAAACAAAAACAATTTTGTCGGAACAATTCCACATGTGCTATCAGCGCTGAAAATTTCAGCTCAAAGGGTTTTACCACACGCCCGCGAGAGCAGTTTAAAACCGGATACTTTTTTGGCCCAGCCTGCAAAAGGCCCGTTTATACCTCGTATGCAGACGTACGTCGACGTACGTCAGGTATGAACTGTAGTATGCAATAACACGGGACCTATAGTGGCGTGACGTGCCGTGCCGTATGCGCATACGTCAGGTATAAACGGGTCTTAATTGTACACAGGGTTTACTGACAACGTAAATGCTTGGCAATTCTTCTCCAATTGTCATCAGCTGGCGACTTCTCATGTTCCGTCGACTGTACGAACAGAACAAGTAGACAAGGAACGTTCCAATCAACAAGCTACTGCCCACGATTGGCTGAAATATGATCAGTATGCTAACAAGGTACATAGCGCGCAAAAAAACAAATGTCCCAACTCGTGTCCCGTGTCCTGTCCCGCATCGCTCTCGTCCCGCCGTGTGTCACGAGAATAAAAATTACTTACAATGCGAAAATTGCAAAAATAGACTGGAAAACGTTCCCAGAACAATCACCGGTTCGTCAACTCGGCATGCTGAGCAATTTTGTCTTCCGTGACCGGACACAACGCCGGACGCGGACACGGGACACGAGTTGGGACATTTTTTTCTTAGCATGAGACAGCTTTTGAATCCCAAGCAAACGTCATCATTGCACGTGAACCGACCGCCAGCACCCTCCAGTTGCCGGTGTGCGTGTAGTCGTAGAGCGAGTGCGCGTGCGTGCCAGTGTCACTCAGCGCGTGTTTCACTTTCTTTGCGGCTAAGCCGCTTGTTGCCTTTAACTCTGGCCACCTGTGCTTGTTTGAAAAATACTTTGAGCAGTTTATAGTGAAACACACTGCAACCACCACCCCCCACCTCGATATGTGCAACAGAGTTTACCGTGGTCGTGAACTGTGTTGTGTTGTTGCGCTTGCGCTTGTGCTGCTGTTTGCCACTGAAAATAATCGTAGAATTCACCGTTATGACACGCTGAAAATTGACCGAACTCGTGTCCCGCGTCGTGTCCTGACCCGGTTAGTTGCCTCGTGGCCTGGTGGTAGAGCGTTAAACTATTGTCTGTGCGCTCGAAGGATCGAGCCCCGCCGAGGGGTGTGTTTAGGCACTTTAATGACAGAGAAAATTCGATGATCGAGCCCCGCCGAGGGGTGTGTTTAGGCACTTTAATGACAGAGATAATTCGATGGGCGCCCTACTCAATGGCTTTCTGTTTGCTTCTCTGAGTTAGCCCTGGCTTAAAACATCGCCTGAAAATCCCAAGAACCACAACAAAGTTACGCGGCATTCTGCGTAATAAATGACGGGTCACCCGCCACGGGACACAAGTTCGGACATTTTCGGTCAGCGTGGGCAAGAAGCTATGACTTACAAGTTTCTTCAGCCGTCACCAGTTGATAGCACGAACAAGCGACCATAAAACTCCAGTGCACAGCGCTGGGCGGCATGTTTGCTAAAATCTTCCAATGATGAAAATCACGAGAAAGCTGGTGCAAATCGAGCGAAACAGCGAATCATAATAATGTCACCGTAAGAGGGGAGGGCAGCCTGCAAAACTAATCAATAAAATCAACATTCAGCGCACACTGTATACAGACTTTTTACAACCGTCGTCCGTTTTCGTCACAAACTTGTGCGTTGCATTGCAGTTCAGTCGATCTGTGCAGGAATGCGACATGCACTGACATACACCGCCTTGCTGCTTGTGTGCGCTTTTTTACAGAAAAAAGTTTTGCATTGGCCACTGCCAATTCCCATTTTCAATCTGCCTGACATTTGATTTCAATGCAAATGATTTTGAAAGGAGACAGAAAAGTTCGAACGATGATGCAACCAGAATATTCTCCCACATACTTTTTTCTTGAAGTTTACTCATTCACTCAATTTTAAATAGTGAATGTTCACATTGAACATGAAAAATGGACAAGTAAATTGAGTTACGCACATGCACCATCATTTTCTATTTAGCTATTGAAATACTTGAATAGCAATAATTTCACAAAACCTGATTCGTGTGGGCTTCCACTGTTTACAGTGCATTTCTCGGCTAACGGGAAAAAAGTGCAAAAACATGAATGACCATTGTGTTTTAAAGATCGTAAACAACCTTATTATTATTGATATGGAAATCTGCTTTTAAACCTCAAAATCAAACTAACTGAACAAAAATTGGACATCATCATAAATGAATGGTTTATTGAGCAGAACAGTTGCTGTTCTGCTTGGCAGTTGCATGGTGCAATGTCAACTGGCAACACCACCGAAAGATAGGCAGATCATCTTGAAAGTAAGCTTCAGTTAACCAAATTTGAGTTTTGCAAAAAGTCGATTTTTGAAGAGGCCACAGTGTAAAAACGTAAAAGAGAAACTTGATACATCGGTGTGTACTTGTAACTGATGTCGAGTCAAGGAGATTAATACCACTACGTACCGTCGAACTTTAAATTATAGGCCAGCTGATTGGTTGGTGATCACGTGTGATGCATGCTTTCTGTGTAGAATAGACTCCGCCCCAACCGCGCACTGCCTGCACAGAAAGCATGAATCACGTGATCACCAACCAATCAGCTTATTGCTTATAATTTAGAGTTCGATTCTTAGCCGATTTATAGAATCGCTTTTTTGTAAAACTGTGATTTTAGGACAATTATGAATGCGTGAGGGAAGCGTGGCCTGACAAGATGGAAAATGTGGACGGAATTCTCACGATGGACTGCCATAAACTCTCAAAAATCAACTGTGAACAGCTGCTTGAACCCCCGGTTAGCTGAACACAAGAACGAAGCAGCAGCAAAGATTTTGCGAAAACCAACCAAAACTACGTGTTTCAGACTTGCCTCGAGGGCTGGCACAACAATTGTCCGCGGTTTCACTACGTGCATGCGATCAACAGCACCGGCCACAAAAGCAGAATTTTGTTAAGCGGCATTCATGAAGCAGTATTTAATGACCGCTTTAACTATGTTTTTAACGCTACGCGTCGCTAAATACTGCTTTCATGAACGCTCCATTAGTTCGATTTTTCGCATTGTGTTATCGAGCAGTAAGTAAATCGTGGTTAAAACAGCGTATACAGTGTGTATTTGTGATTCAAGCTACAAACTTCGATGCTGCACACACGCCATTCTGCGATCAACGCATTTCGCTGGTGAGCTCAGTGTGGAGCTTCATGCTGGTGACGTCTTTGATGCAACGATCACCAACAGTCTCCCGAACGGGGCAACCCGCTATGTGGCCAATCTCTTTGCAACTAGGTTCGCACAACAATATTCAGCACACACGCAGAATGTAAATGCTCAATGCTGATGCGTATACATGTAAATTTTGACGGCAGATTCGTGCAAGAAATCATGGAAAAACGTTAGAATATTTTCTCACCAAATAAATTCATTTTATTTCGTAGTCGAACTACATTCGGGCACGAAACAGCTTTTCAGCTGTGCGGCTTTTCCAAGCCTCATTCAACATTACTCCGCACCATACAAAACAACCTATTTATACCGATGCAATGTTTTTTTAGCCGACGTAGTCACCATCGATTGATCATCGGCCAATTCAACTGCGATGAACAATCCACCACTCGTCTTCCACAAAATAAAGGTTCAATGACTGGACTACACGTTTGCATGTATTCTATCAGAATCTAAAAACTTTCTAGAATCTAAAATCTATCAGAAGCCAATTTAAAAAAAAAACAAAAAATAATTTTTAATAAAATAATTTAATTTCAGCAGCGTTTACATGCTAAAAAAAGTGTCTGTATACTCGCCGCTTCCAGTTTTTACCATTTTCAATAATTTTCATTTTCCATTGAAATTTTAGACGAAAGAAATCAAGCGCTGTCCGAGCAATGGAACGCAAAAAAAGAACTGGCGGAAAAAGTGGCGGCGGAAACATCTGACGGTCCTAATCAGGTATACACGGTGACTTTAAAACTATAAACTGCCATTGTGAACCTCCCATTTTTAAACAGTCTGTTGAATACTTTTAACTAGATCGATCTGGGAGAGTTGAGGACCAATATTCAACAAGATGCTTCCGCGACTCCCATTTGTTTTGCTGGTCATTCTACGGTTGTCACGCAACACGGCATAAAACGAATGCATGAACTGAAAAAGCAAGACATGGTCAGTTCTATGCCTTTTCTACCATTTCTTCTGGTTAGTCTTTTCTGAAACACCGTAGTGTATCTTATGATTAGTTTTTTTGTTGTTGTTGAAGATTCTCACAACCGGCGGGCGCAGCGTTTCACTGACTCATTACGAGCCAATATTGTTTTTCTTCCATCAACGTCGCGATGTCATGGGAGAGTTCCTGGAAATCACGAGTCGCTCAGTGCGGTCGGCGAAACGGCATTCATTGTTAATCTCACGGAAACATTTGCTGCCGACGTTCAAATGCAACCAGAACAGCGACGGCAACGCCGAACTGACCGACTTTGCGGTGAAACTCGCAAACGCAGCGAAATTCGCCGAGAACGCTCGAGTGGGCGACTGTTTGTGGACAAGCGGCGGCAACGCTGCGACTGGCGACGGGCACATTCAACTGGACTCGTTGGTGGAAAGCGTCATCACGAATATCAGCACGGTGTATGCCGAGGGCATCTATGCCCCTGTGACTCCATCCGGCACCATCGTCGTTGACGGTGTGCAGGCAAGTGCAGTAGGAGCTTTTATTTTGGTCACCAGACGTCAATCTTTCATGCAACTATGACCTATTTTTTTTAATGTGTCCCATTGAAATGACGTCATTCATGTGCCGCCAAACATGCGCTTGCCGTTCACAGCAAACCAGACTTTCCGTTCAGCCGGTTTCTTCCCGTAAACAAATGGTGAATGTCGAATCAGTCACATCAAACTGACATTTCAGTGCCTGCACTTTGGCAAACGGGCGTTTTTAAAGCAAACGACGTCATTTTAGTCCAAACACGTTTGACTAAATAAATCCACAATACTTTTTTCGACATCTACAAACGCATTGAGTCGCAGAACCTGAACATTGATATACTGTATCTTTCTTATCGAACTATCGCAACATGCTTGTATCCGCACAAATAGAATAAATGTTTCTCGTGTTGCGCGGCAATTTGAAATCATCCATATTTCCATAACTAAAGTTTACGGATTTTTTAAGCGGCTCTTGCAGAAGACGGCTCTGCCATAAACAATCTGATATCTCCATAGCCGAACGTAAATTGACGTCTGAGTTTTGCAAGAAAATGAAAAAAACAAAACTAATCAGTAAAATCTACTGTACAAAATAAACTTATTTTAATTCATTTCGGACTACGTTCGAAACAGCGCATTCGGTGTCCCCATTTCTGTACCACCCTGTGTGTTGTGCACAGTACTGTTTGTTGGCGTCATAAAAGCGTGTTTTTTTCAGGCAAGTGTGTACAGCTACATCGAGTCACACCACCTGCAGCAAGTGTTCTTTGAACGTCTGCACGGTTTCATTGGTTGCTACCGCCGAGTGGTTGCATGGCTGGACACATTTTGGTCGGGCGCTCGACAGAGACGCAATGGCGATGTGCCACTTGGACTGCTCACTTTGCTCGATGCCACTAAAGTGGTGCTTGGGATTTCGTTGTGAACATGTGTGTTGGCAGCTGCAGTGATACATACCATCATGGCATAAAGTGTACTGCAATACTTTATTTTTTGTTTTGGTCTCGAGAGACTCCGGGCGCGCATTGGATAGGTAGTTTTTGTGCATGACTCGGGAATTCAAAATTGGTAAAGTTAGACTCAGGAGTTCAAATCCAAATTCAGTTTCTTAAAAATTTGGCACCGGTAAAAAACGATTGAAATGTATTGTGTTTCACTGAGATGTGTACATGTTTCGCAGACGGCATTGTTTGACACTTGTATTGCTTACACAAATCACCATTGAACATCCGTGTTTTTTGTGGTTTCCCGTGCTGCTCAAGTGAGATCTGGTGACGTAAATTTTTGAGGGTGTAGGTGTGCGTCAATTGTAAATATCACAGTCTGAAACGTTTTTAAAAAACCGGATGTGTTACGTATGTGTGTAGATTTAGGTTTTTAACGCTCAGATACGTGTACGTGCACACAATCTAAACAGGTTCAAGACACCAAGCTTGCTATTCAGTTTCACACGTAGCACAGGGTGCTCCAGGTATACTGTTTATTCATTTACACAAAAATTTGCACGATTTTTGGCATGCACGCATTTCATTCGTCAGATCGTTATCATTTACAAATTTACAAACCAGCGTCTCTCACAAACAAAGGCACATTTCTCTCTGGTTACACCAAATGAAATTCAAAGTTCTGTGAAAATGTGAAACATTCTGACCACCGTGTGCAAAAAGGTGTGAAAACAGATGCAGCCCACGTAAGCGGCCGAAGAGCACGGATGTAGCTCTTGGTCTTTAATCACGGATTCAGTGAGAAGAATGCATCAAAGGTCTGCCTGTTTTGAAAATATTATAAATACGGGAAGTGTTGCGGAGATGTGTCAAACAAGAACTCATATGAAATGTGCGTCTCTGTTGCACCGACTGCTTCAGGGCAAACAGCAGGCCCTGAGCGGACTGTTGGTGCGTGCAGCGCACAGCAAAATGCAGCTGATGCGGCTGATGGTGCAGTGGAGTGTGCTGCTGATGCGGCTGATGGTGCAGTGGAGCGTGCTGCTGATGCGGCTGATGCTGCAGTGGAGCGTGCTGCTGATGCGGCTGATGCTGCAGTGGAGCGTGCTGCTGATGCGTCTGATGCTGCAGTGGAGCGTGCTGCTGATGCGACTGATGCTGCAGTGGAGCGTGCTGCTGATGCGACTGATGCTGCAGTGGAGCGTTCTGCTGATGCGTCTGATGCTGCAGTTAAGCGTGCTGCTGATGCGGCTAATGCTGCAGTGGAGCGTGCTGCTGATGCGACTGATGCTGCAGTGGAGCGTGTTGCTGATGCGTCTGATGCTGCAGTGGAGCGTGCTGCTGATGCGTCTGATGCTGCAATGGAGCGTGCTGCTGATGCGGCTGATGCTGCAGAGGAGTGCGCTGATGCGTCTGATGCTGCAGTGGAGTGCGCTGATGCGGCTGATGCTGCAGAGGAGTGCGCTGATGTGGCTGATGCTGCAGTGGAGCCTGAGCGTGCTGATGTGGCCGACGCAAACATCACCATTGCAACGTGGCTGGATCGATGGCGCCGCGCAAGGGACTCGGTGCTGCGTCGCCCGTGGCTTGCGGGCAGAGCGCTGAGCCACCGCTGGCTGCCGCTCTGCGTGAACGCACGATTCACCGTCGTCGAATGCGCCGCATTGCTGCTGATTCTCGGCTGCACGCTCTCCGTCACGGTGCACGCCATCTACCAACTCAAACCGCAAATTCCGCGTGCGTTCACACAGTCATCATTCTTGTTTTTCTTTCTTGAAAGAACCGAGGAGGGAGTGAGACGGGAGGTCAATCCGACAATCCAACCAATTGGGTGCGATTTTGACACTATACTGCATTGAGTGTGACGAAAGGTGTGTGGTTGCAATGCGTTGCAGGTCACTTCAGTCAGTTTGCGCTGCTGCTGACGCTCTGCCTCGCCAGTCACAATTCACTGGCGAACTGTCTGCTTGGGCTGCCGTTCGAGCGACGTCTGTTCTGGCACAAATTGACGGCCGTTTGTGCAAACGTGCTCGGTGGCACACACGGACTGCTCGCCTTGGCGAACTGGCCGGACGCAATTACAGAGTCGGTCGCGTTCAACATCATTTTTTCAGTTTGTTGCTCGCCCACCGGGTTGCATAGAGTGAGTACCAATGCCCTCGCCTCGCCACGCCCCCGCTTTCTGTGCAGGCGTGGGTTCCGTTCGACAAAACCAGGCTGTACATTGCACTTGCAGCGTGTCCCTCAGCAAACACCGCTGCGTCATGATGTTGTCCGGCGTTGCACTCGGCAGCACCTGTGCTGCATTTCTGCTTGTCTCATTACCGCACGCCTTACGACGTCGACATTGGAACACGTTCCACGGTGTGCATTTGGGCTTGACTGCCGTGTTGGTGGTGGCGGCTGCATTGCACGAATCATGGATGGTCATTGCAGGTCGAGAAGCCAAATCCTGCCAACTCTAAATTATAGGCAATCAGATGATTGGTTAACGATGACGTGATGCTTGCTTATGTGCAGGTATTTTTGTGGCGGAGAAGTCTGTTCTGCACAGAAACTATGCATCCACGTGATCACCAACCATTCAGCTGATCACCAATAATTTAAAATTCGAATATACATCATTCACTAAATACACAACGGCACTGTGCTTACCACTACACAGATTGTTGTCATTATTATGTGCATTATTCAATATTTTGTGAATTTCGGCACTTAATTGCGAATTTGATGGTTTGTGCACGCAACGATTCCGTTCTTTTGATGTGATTGATCATGCTATTGATTGATGTGCTAATCCGCTACGTGTACATGGCTCTGCTGGCGCATCCACACGAGGCGTCCATTCAAGCACTGCCGGCTGGCACGTGCAGACTCACCATTGAAAGGCCTGCTCGCTTCCACTACGAAGCCGGTCAATACGTATTTCTGATGGTGCCCGCACTTTCGCTCTATGAATGGCACCCATTCACGCTTTCATCAGCGCCACATTCAAGCAAGGTGGCCATTCATTTTCTCGCATTCGATGGAGTTTCGTTTGAATAAAATACTTAAACAGTGCGATTTTTCTCAATTTTCGCTTTTACATGTTAGCTGCTTGTAATTTCAGCTCACGATTCATATCAGAGCACTCGGCGACTGGACGAAGCGTTTGCGATGCATGGCCGAGACGAGCGACGAACACGAGCCAGCCGACAACGATCATCATCGAACAGCAAAAAGTGCACGCGAACACGAACGTGGTGGCGACGTGGAGAAATGTGTTGGTGGGCGGAGACAGCGCAGCATACGCCTGTACATCGAAGGCCCCTACGGCAGCCCGCAGATCGATCTGTTCGGTCATCGGTACAAGTTTTACGCGCTGATCTCGGCTGGCATCGGCATAACGCCAATGCAGTCGATCGCCAACGAACTGCTGCAACAAGCCGCCGCGAAGAAACGATCACTGCACAGGGTGCGTATGTGTGCGGCATGCTCGATTAAAAACACATGCAGCTTTTTTGCAGGGTGCAAAGAGCGCACGAAATTTGAATGAAAGAAAAAGGACTTTCAGAAACTCAGTTGTGTGTTAAATGTGACGTATTTTTCAAACTGATCAATTTGTTCGTGTTATTGCCTATTCTGTTTATTGTTTTCCATTGCACGCACGATTGGCAAATATCTGGGCATTTTTTGAGACAGTCACCTCCTAGTCAGCGACTAATCTCACTTTTATTAAGAAAACAGGGACTGTGTTATTTATTCATCCATACTGCATGTATGGTCGGGCAAAAAAGTGCGCTTCATGATATTCGCAGTGAAAACAGCCAGTTGAACAAATCATATAACAATTGAAAGCACTACATGGCACAGGTTCGCTTCGTCTGGTCAACAGCGGACGTGCAACTGGTGAATGCGGTGTTCGAAAGCGATCGCCAGTGCGCCGGCCCACTCAACCATTGGATGCGCCAGAAAATCGTCGGTTTTCACGCGACTGATGATGGCACTTTCAAAAGTGTCATCGACATCGACGACTCGGACGTCAGCGATCAATGCACTGACCATGGCAGCACAAACGCGCAACGCACGACACAGTGGCCAGCATCGATTAATGCTGATGACGCAGTGCCGTCGAGCACAACAAGAAACACTGTCAATGGTGATTCGGGTGGATTTTCAATCGGTGATCAACGAACGTTGATCGTGGACGTGCACGTGACACAGGCGAACGTCGCCAACGATCTGACAACGATCAGCAAACGGATTCCGACGGCGCTGCTGCGTCTGGTGCGATTCGGCCGGCCAAACTACGAGCGGCTGCTGTTGACGCTGGCCAGGAACGCACGCGAACACGGCAAGCGGCGCGTCGCGGTCGTTGTCTGCGGCCCCGCAACATTGGTGAGCAACGTGAAGCAGCTCTGTGCACGACTGAACAACAACGCCGGCAATTCGAAGCCTTCGGTGAAATTTGATTTTCATTCGGAACGGTTCAATTTTTGAGTGAGCAGCCTTTTATATTTCATACCGTTCATTTTCAATAATGCACTGTCCGGTTGCCATTTTTACACTACAAAAATAAGAGTACAACAATAAAATACACTGGGAAAAACATGTCATTGAGACTGTACAGTCGACCTCTAAATCACATGCTATCGGCTGATTGGTTGGTGATCACGCGACAGACTCCACCTCCACAGCAACGCCTGCGCCAACCAATCAGCTGACAGCTTATAATTTAGAGTTCAACCGTGTGTAGAGATCATAGAAAGCATGCTCAGAAGCAAACAAACACGCTCATGAAATTTTAACTTTAGCTAGAAATGGATTGGCATAGCTACCAATGTAGTAGTAGTGCCCCAGCTCCAGCAGATGACTAGTGACGCGTAGAGATCTGGCCCCCGGGTCGTGTAGACTGTCTACTGGTCTGCCCGTGTTTAAATCAAGTTTCGCAACCATTGAATGTGTCGGCTTGAATGTCTTCAGCCCCAATGCAATTTGTCGTGGTGTCAGCAACTGAAAATGTAAGATTTAAAAAATAATCAACTGAATACACAATACATGCAGTCGAACTCTAAATTATAGGGAATCAGCTGATTGGTTGGTGGTCACGTGATGCTTTCTGTGCAGGACGACAGACTTAGACAAACGACGCTCCACAGCAATGCCTGCACAGAAAGCATGCATCACGTGACCACCAGCAAATCAGCTGATACGTAAAATTTAGCGTTGGACTGTACATGCATGTACACAAGTCATTTGAATATTTAGGTAATGCAAACAACCATAATCGGACATGTTCTGGAGACCTACGTACTTTTTGTCAACGTTGTAATGTTGCACAGTCACAAACAGCGGACTGTCAGCGTGTTTGCTTGTGCCTTGTGCAACAAGCTTGTGCTATACAGGGTGCCCCAGAATTATGGACACATTCTTATTTGTCTGTGGTCAATAGTTGCTCCAGATCAATTTATATCCGCTGTTTCTGCTATTTTAGAGCCGTTGAATTGAAATGTCAGCTGTTGACTTTTTTGGTATTTCACGTTCACCTCACATGTTACAGGGGCACGCATAAGTTCTCGCGCATGCCGTCTCTAAAGAGCTCTCCACAAAATAACATGCAAGGTATGCTGTGACGCATAGCCTCTCTTTGCTGATTATTGCCTGAATTGGTGAAGAGAGATTGCGAGAGTTCGAGAGGATTTGGCTGGCATTATTTGAGCTGGCTGTTGTTTCATTCTTTGATAGTTTTAGCTTAAAAAGTTATTGTAGCCAGTTGAACTTGAACCCTATGCAAGTAGTGCACAATGGCGGTTGATTGACTGATTGAGGTTTAGATTGAGCTTTCTCGAACCTAAAATACCCTAAACTCGACATATGCATGCAGAAACAAACCACCAATGCACTACATTTTGTATCTCCAGCCACAAAAAAATAAATGTGTCCATAATTCTTGACCACCGTTCACATAACAAAGTGCAATCAGTGCCTTCCGACCAGCACCTCACCTTGGTGACCAGCTCTCTCAGCCATGGTCGTGGACCGAGCTGATCGAAAAAGTTGACAGCGCCGTGCATTCGGACGGCAGAGAACGGCACCCACAGATGGGCACGGTCACGGGACACACGAATGTTGTCGGGGAAGCCGGGCAAGTTCGCGGCAAAGATTTCTTTTCTTTGCGCAAGCTGATGAGACTCGGTCAAATTGATTCTAAAAAAATGAAATGCATGGTCGTGTCTTTGTTTTTTTTTGATGCACGCTAAGGAAAAATGTCCCAACTCTTGTCCCGCGTCCTGTGCCGCCACGTGTCCATGTCCTGGGCCGTGTCCTGTTTTGGGGAAATTGCTCAGAACGCCGAGTGGAGTAACTGATTGTTCTGGTAACATTTCTTCTAATCGATTCTAGCAATTTCAGCATTCTTAGCTGTTTTCATTCTGGAGACACGTGGCGGGACCGGACACGACGCGGGTCGCGGAACCGGAGTGGGGACATGTTGGGACATAATTTTTAGCGTGTATCATCAATTCTTTTAGATTCTGCGATAATGCGTGTGCAGACGAGGAATGGAAACTAGTTTCTAGCTATCTTTATGTGGCAATTCAAAATCGCCTGTAACCCAGCCCTAACTAGAAAACCCGGATCACTTTGCCAATTTTGAATTTCCGCGTCATGCAAAAAACTGTTTACCTATCTATGCGCTCATTGAGTGTTGGGACGAAAATAACTCGATCGCAGTTACCATTTCGGCCAAACCTAATAATCCTGGCCATCTGACATTCTGCAACGAGCAGCGACCGACCGTCGTTGACCACGACAACTCCGTTCGGAAATCGTAGACCATCAGCAATCAGTTGAAACTGATCCGTTCGCATGTTGTATTTGATCACGCTGAAGTTTGTTCAACAAATGAATAAAAAATTCATATAAGAATTGAGGAAACTCGCGGAATGTAAACAACGTGCGACTTGAAATACAATGCATAAGCAGGTTGAGTACCGTCCATCGGGGTTTGCTTCCATCAGCACCATGGCGTAATCTTTGCGACTGTATTTCGTGGAAGAGTCGGTGAACACGATTGTTTCATCGTCGACAAAGTCCAAGTCGTTCAAAAACATCATTGGTTTCCCGTGAACACGGCGACCGTGTGTATGGGATGCGAAATAGAGGTGCACAAGGCCTAAAAACAACAAAAAGCATGTTTTTTAAGTATAAACGCTAAAAAATTATCCGTCAGGCTGATGGGTTCGTCCAGAATTATTAGCGATCCTGTTGCAAGGTATCCGGACATTTCCCGCAAGGACAAGGTTGAAACCTAGTTAGTTCCCTTTCACGTCTGCAAACCCATTGGAGTCGCAGAACCCGGAAAAATTATTCATCAAACAATACAAACAAGGTGTGTACCACTGACCGGTGTCCAAGTGCAACTGATAAAAGCCCGTATACGGATCGAGAACGTAAAGCGTTCGGTGCCTCAGCCGCACGCCAAGCGGCCGCCCACAATCCACCTCTGCATCGTAAAAACCTGCCAAAGACGAGGCGAAATGTGGAGCCGCTGAAGAGAACAAAAACGGTCGATTCTTTTCAGCGGCTCTCGTATGAATGTATGTATGTCGCGTGCAAAAATATCTAGATAGCAGTGTTACTTTGTGCTTTTTCCGTTTACTGTCTGCTGCTTTTGCAGGAACAAACAAAGTGATCACGATGTAAAAGATGAATTGAAAGTGGCCAACCGCATTTCGACTCGTTTTCCGGGAACCGATACCTCCATTGACGGCTTATTTCTTCCGTTTGGACACTAATTTCCACAATGCGCCCATCTGCCAGCCCCGTGTAGATATAAACACCTGTGCACGTCCAGAAAAAAAAGCATTTTTGACTGTAAAATTATCGTTTGTTTAGAAAAATTGTTTAAAAACAGAAAAACGCGGTAACAACACCGACCATCGTCAGACACAGCGAGTGCCTCTGGCGCCACTGCGCGCATGTACAGGATGCGGGACGCTGATGACAGCCGCTCGTTCACTTGATACGGCCCGGTCAACTGCGGCGCTTGATCAAGACTTGAAATCGAAAAAAACATGGCCAAGTTTGAAAATAGGGTGGCGTGCGTACAATGAGGGCCAGCACGCGAACTGTCTGGTAGCCACGATTATCTGGGCCGCGATTGCACAACCCCAACGGTAAATATCTTACTCGGTGAGAACAATGTTGTTCCCACACGTGTGCCGTGTGAAACGCAACTGTTTCGTTCTGTTGTCCTGTCGTTCTGTCTGTTTTTGAGGACATTAGCGAATAAAACCGGAACAGAATAAGAATTATGTGTCGATTGTACTATTTTTCGACGTTCCTTTGGGAACTTTTCTTTTCTAGCCTCCATTTTCAAGATTGCTACATCTATTATCCACTTTCGTAACACCGTTCACACTGTTTTCGACTGTGTGTGTGCGTGCGATTTGCTTGTTTTTTTTTCGCCCTCGAAGATCAATGTTGCTGCGTTTTGCGAACGATGTTTTTTTTTGTTGCAAAGTTTGCATCCTCTTGGCAGCAGGAAGAAATAAACATAATTTAGTGCAGATTTTCAACAAAGAATGAAAACAAAAAAAACATGTCTGAAAAAAACGAAATTACGTAACACTTTGTTCGGGGAAATCATTAATACATAGGTATTTTCATAAAACAAGAACGGACTGTCTTCAAAAAATGATTCGCTTTCAAAAACAGAATTTGACAAAATGTCATTAAAAAAGTAACAGTTGCGTTTCACCTCGTATGTATTGTGGATTTATTCAAACGTGTCCGAACTAAAATGACGTCATTTGCTTTAAAAACGCCCGTTTGTCAAAGTACAGGCACTAAAATGTCAGTTTGATGTGACTGGATTCGACATTCACCATTTGTTTACGGGAAGAAACCGGCTAAACGGAAAGTCCGGTTTGCTGTGAACGGCAAGCGCCTGTTTGGCGGCACATGACGTCATTTCAGTGGGACACGTTTAAAAAATAGGTCATTACACGTGTCGGCAAACGAAGAAAGGAAAACGGATTATTCAGAGTTTGTGTGAACCTGTATGGATAGACGATTCCGGACGATGGAATCAGTAGGTAGACGGAGACGAAGAAAATGATGATGCTGCTCACCAAACCGACCAGGCACGCAAACACCCAAAGACAACTGAAAAGGAGCTCAAGAAATATGAGGATGGAGTAGAAATTGCAGCTAGTCATTGCGCAATGTGAATATTATCATTTCTTGGGTTCAGCGGCTCGTTTTTTTTGCAGAGGTAGAAAAGAAACGATCTTCAATCTTTATCTGGCAATTGAAAATCGCCCAAGTGACCCAGCGCTATTTAGGGAACTCGGACAATTTCGAATTCCCGCGTCATGAATGAAATGCGTGTATTGAGTCTCGGGACCAAAATAAAAAGGTTACACGCGAACTTACCATCGACAGAGGTGACTCGTGAGCAGCGGCACTACGGCAGCGTGCGTGCGCTGTGTGCGAGTGTCGTGTGCCCGGACGGTCTGGTCCCGTGCGCTGTCCTGTGCCTGAGCGTTCGAACTGTTATTGTCCACTGCCCTCCTGGCCATGCTATCCCCGTTTTGTAAGGTTGCTGCTGACTGCAACACTCACGTACACCGCGCCACCGCCTATAAGAATGATTCAAAGAATTGTAACGTCGTGCATATAAGGGGCCCGGGCCCTTATTAAAATGTGACAATCGAACATTTTGAAAAAATTTAAATTGGAATTTTGTGTGACGCCCCCCTAAAAACGGCAATTTTTGAAACTTTGAGAAGTCAGTTTGGGTTCCTTCGCACTTTTCAAAACCTCTCCAGGCCGAGTCCGGCTTTGGGGTTGCCGGAGCAGGTGTAACCTGTGCGTCCCCCGTGTTTCGCTGGTGTGTGGTTGGCGCGGTCGAGGTATTGCCCATAACTATTACCCATGGATCTGGTAATAGGGACCGGGCCGCCAGTGGCTTTAACTGGCTTGCGGCTGCGTCGCCACCGCCCTTTTTTTATTTTTTTGAACAAAAAACTTGGACTTACATGTAAATTGGTTTTTAAGGCAAATTTTAAATTAGTTACAAGGCAAATGTTTTTAAATGAGCGCTGTGAGTTTGCATGCTCTGTATTCTGCAAAAGTGACAGGTTTAAAACAAACATACTATAGCTGGTGTTTGAACCAAATTGAATCAAATCAATTGAATATTCGAATTGTATGTTCCTTTTTTGAACTTTGCGATTTTTCGGTGTTTGTGTCGTGAATGAATGATAAGATTTTTGATCGTAAAAACTTGCTTGTGAGATCAAAGATTTATGAGATGGGGGGCGTGCTTCAAATATTAAAAAAATAGATTAAAAACGACTTTTTGTGAAAAAGTGAAATGCAAACTGAAAGACGCTGTAAAAAATGACATTCGCGTTTATTTAGGGCCCGTTTAGCCGTCCGGACGTTGACGCACGTCGCCGTACAGACAGACACGGACGCATAAACGATGGCGTGAGATGAAGTGACGTGCCGCATGGTTTTAGAATTTTTGCTCGTTTATGCGTCCGTACGGCGACGTGCGTCGACGTGCAGACAGATACGGACGCATAAACGATGACGTTTATTTATCATTTATTTATCTGAAATAATCCAACTGCCTTTACTCAAAAACAGAAGCGTGCAAAACATGCGCAAATTTCAGCTGAAAACATCAAAGACAAAAAAACACGACAAATTTTACAAGGTGTACATTCAACGTGTATCATACGAAATAAACTACCGAAGAATAAACACACATTGCTAATACGCACCTTGGAAAAATAGCAGCAACTTTCTGTGTATACACGTGAAACGATGTATTTACCGAACTGTTGTTGTCAGTTTTTGCTCAGTGGTTTCCATTGATTCTACACACTTTTGCACAAACAACATATTTGGAGGGGTCATAACCAGGCGTGCACCTTATTACCTGAAATACGCAATTTCACATGGGTCATGTATAGTCCATCAAAGCAACGCACTTTCAGAGCTGATATCCGTTGATCACGTTGTATACTTACTGATTGTTGGCCAACCAGTTTCTTACTGGGTCGTTTTATAGGGCGGAGTTTTCAAAAGTGGAAAGGCAAACACAGTAATTTTTTTATTCTTCGAAAATTTTAGCGGACCTTA
>JASANC010002378.1:0-14194 GCA_030248135.1 Theristus sp. LFF4_11 | reverse complement strand
GTGTCGGTTGCACACTGACTGACGCTATCCTTCCGCAGTGGCGCCGGCAATGAACAAAAACGACATGGCTTTCACATTGGCAGCAAATCAATGAAACATGTCCGGTCTCGTCCATCCTGCCTGTGTTTGTCCTGTCTCGTGTGAAACCGTAAAGTCCGTTTTCATTAAACTTGTCACGTTCGTTTTGCATAATGCAGAAAATGCGAATTTTTGAATTACTACACAGGTTTGAAGAACGAATGGATTGGCACTGGTCGAAGAAATCAAACAACTTCTTTTGTCACTAACGATTTCTGTTTTCCTGACGCTGCGATTCCCGTTTCTTTTATCGCGAGCTCTGTATTTTGCAAAAAAGTTCCAATCAGCAAACGCAGCCTCGAACCTGCCGGCGGCCAGTCGCTCAAACGCGTCCACCTCACGGTACACGTCCAGCAACAGTTCAACGGTGCTGCCGAGATCCTGCTGCACCACGCCATACTCGTCCTCCGCGAACGCAGCGCAATACAGCATGGATAATGCTGAACAAGAATGAATCGGTGGAGAGAAGCCAATCGAATGTATCCAATCATCTAGTTTTTTCAAATCTCGCCAACAACATTTGATGATGTGAATAGCAGTAGAGTATAACAATTTTCAGTCAATTTTCAACAACAACAGAACAACAACAACCGAGCACCTTCGATCGACTGCACCAGCATCTGCAGTTCACCAAACGGCGTCCACGTGTCAACGTCTGACGTGTTCGTTTTTGCGGTCGAATTAACGGCGGCAAATTTGAAAATGCGAATGATGACATCGAAAACCGGCCAGTAGTCTAATCGGCAAGTTTCGGCGGGTTTTCCCGAAACGGACGGCCTTGCGAATGTTGGAGAGACGGGCGATGATTTCGGTTGCGGCAGTGCTTTTCGCGCGTATCGCGGCACCAACAGACAGTCGGACGGTTCGCCTCCGGGGGTGATTCCGTCTGAAATGGGCCGTTAATGAAATTGGGTAAATTAAGACAACGGGTAACAGAACTCGAGGCTCTATAGCATGTTCAGCAAGCGGACAAAAGAACCCTGAAACTCAACCGTTGCCACTGCAGCACCACAATGCCAGTTGCTGCTTCAAGTGCAGAATGGCGTAGCAATGAATTAGTTGCGCCGCCTTTCGAAACTGTCCGCAATGAACAACAAACAACAACAACTCCGGATTCGTTGATTTCCACAACCTCTCATTCAATTGTTTTTTCTTCTGAAAACTCACTCGTCACCACCGTTGCACGATCGTACATCTCGGACGGTGTATCGACCTGCGGCTTTATTGCGAGCGCCGTTTTGATGGTCGCCTGCACTTGCTTGTGTAATTGCGCGTTCAAGGTGGACAGACGATCGAGGAACGAACGGCTGCGTTCGGTGCACGCACGCAGGACGGCGGACCAGTTGCGCGCGTGTTGGCCTGCGGACGATGAGAGACGGCACTGGTTTTTGGCGTCGATTTTTAGTTTTTTTCCAGCGACTGACTCGTTCTGTCTGATGGTTTGCATATATGTGTGAACCTTCTCTGTGCAAGATGGAGAAATATAATGTTGCGCAGGGAGACAAACACACACAGATTTACACGTGCTGCTGTGAAGGCCCATTAATACTGCCGTGTGCGAGAACGGCGACCGAAGTATTCTAGCGTTCATACAGACGCATTTCTAAACAGTACAACAATTCAGCGTCACGTCTCGTGTTCTTGTATACGACCGTCCATGGAGACGGCCCTTTGACGTACCGTCAGTTTGAACATGCCTGCATGTGTGTGTGTTTGCGACTGCGCAACAAACCACATTTTTCTTCAGCAAAAAATCCCTTCTTTACTGAAAAAACTTTACCATGTCTGCGAGCGGCTGACGGCTTGATGTTGAAAATCGGCAAACTTACTCGCCACAGTCGGAAAAGCAAAACAAACACGAACAAAGCACTGACCAGGTTGACTGAGTTGAAACACTTGCGCACGTCGGTGGGGCTCGCTGATTGCCAGCTGATAGAGGTCACGGAATGCGAATTGCTGCAATGCAAAAGAGAAAATAATGCAAATGCGACTTTGTTTCTTGTTCGCTGAAAACCAAAACTTATAGTTGAAAAAAAGCGAAGTCGCAGATAGTCTTTCTGGTAAAATACGTGCAAAAGACGAACCTTTCCAGCAACCAAAAAACGACCACCACCAAGCCAATAATCGTTCCTAAAGCTGCGTTCACTTCCACTTACACATCTCAGTCGATCCTGATTGTCAAGCAGCGCATCCGTCAAGTATCCACGTTCACCGGGCGGCCGTGCGCAAACCTGATAAGGCGGCGGAAGCGCGAATTCAAACGGCTGAAATTTTTGAATTCGAGTTCCTATTGAAAAAAGCAATAGCGAAAAACTCTTCACAAATCAAAAGTTCAGGTCTCAGGCTCATCCACGACAGAGGAAGCCAAAAATCGCCGCAAAGAGCTTTTCTGAAGAACAAAACACTCAAGATTCTTCGGTGTGTTTTCAGGCAGCGCTCCATTCAAACGCAGCCAATCAGCAATCTGAACATGAATAGCCGCACACCTTGAGCAGAAAAGCGAGCGCAATTTGTTGGTGACCAGCCAGAACGGCGAACGCCGCCGTGAACACGGCCAACAAGACACGGATCAGGTGCAGGTTGAGACAGGCGCTGAACGATTGCCACGGCGCGGCGAGGTTGCCAAATGTGTAGCCTAAAATAACATTTCAGAGTCAACGGCCTAGTCGGCAGCAGACCCGCGCGAACACCAGTAGTGGGGTACCTCAGTACCGCGAAACTATGGCGGGGTACCTCAGTGTCGCGAACCCGCAAAAACACAACACAACCCGGTGGTCAGTTAGCCCCAAAGTCTTCTTGCGAGCCCGGCAACCGAGATACCGTACACCCGATGGGTTCACACTGGTCCGAAGACCTTGCACTCGATTAAACCACAGTGATGTTGCAAACAGACGCACACACAGGCACACTGCCGTAATATCGCATGTGCACAATGTCGTCCGACGGTGACTTTAAACCAGAATCGAAATGCGAAAACGTTTTCATACCGATGCACAAGAGCACTGCCCAGACACCAATCGCAGTCAGTAGCAAGCGGGCTGCATCAAAGACTGCGCGTGCCACACAACCGGTCGTGAACTGCGCGCAGACGTCACGGACAACGCACCAAGGTGACGGCTGGGCAAAAGAGAAAAAATTGCATGACACTTGGTCAGAGAGTTACTTTTTTGGTAGATTTTCGATTCGGACGAATCAGAAAACAATTTCGGCCCTATGTCTCCGAGCGAAAATCACATGGGAAACCTCAACAGAAGGTGCGCAACAAACCGTATTGCGTCAGTTTTCACCCCTCCCCCTTTGTTTTATAGTTTAGTTATACAGCAACTTTTTTTAAATTTTTCGCACACAGTCGCAGTTTTCTAAATTATTGGCAATCACCTGATTGGCTTTGGTTGGTGGATCAAGTGATGCCTGCATTCTGTACATGCAGGCAATGCTGTGGAGGTGGAGTCGGTCCTGCACAGAACGCATGCATCACGTGATCACCAACCAACCAATCAGCGGATTGCCTGTAATTTAGCGTTCGACTGTCGTGGTGCTCACCAATACACTGCTGAACTGCAGGTCGCGTTTCGCTTGTTGCCGAAAATCGTATGTCATGAAACCACTTGCCAAGACTGAGGCAACAGCGGAGAACAGCCATGATGACCAATCACTGGAATGGAACCGAAATTTTCTACGCTTCCAATTTGCCATTCCGGCTTTATGTACTTTTTTTATTTGTTCGCGCGCCGGTTCCGGAAACCCTAAGGTACCAAACTCCGGCGGAAACGGGCATGCCCCGAGCCCAATTTACCCTCGGCTCTGGAGAGAGTAGTAGACCATTAGATCTTGTTGGTCACTTTAGTTTCTCCATTATGTGTCTTGTCCGCAGCGAGGTTCGAACTTTCCACCCACAGAACGGTAGGCGAAAGCCCTACACCTGCGCTACAGACGCGACTTATAAACTTCATAAACAAACAAACCGAAGCCCAACGTTGATTTGACTGATTTTCCGATTTAGAATCCTTAACCACGCAAGCAGTTGGTGGGGCTGATTTTGAGCTTGTCACCACATGAACTGCATGTTTCCGTGCGGTTTGAGGACACGAAGCGCTTTTTAAAAGCGAACGGTTTAGAGCCTGTGCCCCCACCCATTCGTGGCAAGACAGCGGGCAGTTTAGTCGCCCAATTTCTCTAATTCCCACCGGAGTTGCCCAGCGAACAGAACTTCCGTTGCCTTGCGTTGCAAATAATTTCCCTCTTAACTTTTTACAATCAACAGTTACACAAAATTCAACTTCAAAACTTGACAACAAACGCAAAGCAAACGCACAGAGAATCCGTGTGGCGTAACAGCGGCCACACAGACGTGAGAAACAGCAGGAACACCGAGCACAGGAATATTGCCGCCGTGTACCCGACACGAGCCAGTATCGGCTTTGTGTGGATGTGGGCATCTGTATGAGAGAGAAATAATTGTTGTGAGCGTTCAAAGACGACAACGCATTTCACACATTGTGAGAATCCTTCACATTGAATAAGCAGTAATTTTCCGAAAATCAGAAGTTTACAGTGAAGCAAACCAAAAACTCACCATGCACGATGCCGTGCAGCAACGCGTGCGACAGCGCAGTGAAGCCGAGCGTCACCACAACGACCAGCAAATAAAACAACGGATTCGCAAACAGCCAGCAGAAGTCTGGAGCGAGCGCAATGATAAAAGCTCGTGTTTTTTTCATCGAATATGTTGAATTCACCCATATAAAGCACGATTTTTGAAAACAGAATGTGACAATCTGCATTCGTTTTCTAGTTTCAGTTGCAGATCAGATCATGAGACGGCAAAGCATCATCGAAAATCAAACGACAAACTCACCCAGAAACCCGGCAAACGGATGGAATGGGCGTACGAAACAAAACGCCGTCGAAATTAGAACGAAATACGTCGTGACACCAGCGCTCAGAACCGCTGCATTGACGCGCCGCTTTTCAATCTGGAAAAAGAAGATGAAAATGAATGAAGAGGGCGACGACGTGGGTCTGGAGAATCTGGATCGCCACGCTTGAACAATTTGCATTCATCGCATATTTAAATTGAACTGAATTGGTTCATTTCAATTCAATTCAATAATTTTCACACCCAAAACCCAAATCAGACGGTCACGGCCCGCTCAGCCAAAGTCAAATGCGCTGCCGCTGGCTGACTGACCGACAATGAGTCGTGCGTGATAGATTGACTTGACCACCGCGCACCGACAAGAGAAAACAGCAAAAAAATCTGCTAAAATCGCAAAGAAAACTTGCCTCTGTCCGAAAAGAGTCGATCATCATGCGGCGACGCGCAAAAATTCAGCTCAAACAACCAGCGCCAGCCAAACAACGTTCAATGTTCAAATGCCAGCCAATGGCTGAAGCGGCTGAAGCCAAGCGAAGCGAAGCCTATTCTCTGCTTTCAGACGCTTTGCCTACATTACTGAACCAAAGCCAAAGTTTGCAGTCTGTTTTGTTGTTTTAGTTCGGTTTCAATCAGTAGCGAAAGCGGGACCTCGGGTCGGGTGAGGGGGGGGTAGGGTTGTTAAAAAAAACAAAAATCGTCATTTTTGTTTTTTTTTTAAAAAAAAAAATTTTTTTTTTTAAAAAAAAAATTTCAAAAATCAAAGTTGTGCTAAATCAATCAGGGAGTCCGAAGAACCACATATGATATGCAAGCGCCTCCCGAATGACTCCCATATGACGGAACTTTGCAGATTTTGTTTTGGTGACCTCAATTACCCCTTTTCCAAACCGTCACCATGCCTCTTCTTGTGTTTTGACCTCCAAAACGTCACTAATTGTCCCCAGCTAAACTAATGCTAAAGTGAAGACAAACATACCGCCTTGAAATTCGATCAATTCTTCTGATGGTGTTGCGACGACACGACACGAAGCAGCAAGCAACCAGACAACGTAGCGCTTGCAAACGGAGCAGCGAGCACAATCGGACGCTCTGCGAGGCGAATCGTCACCTTATCTGCATCGGAAATGGTAGGCCAAGCTTTGGGACGCTCAAAAACTTCATCGCAGATGTTGTCGTAGCCTAAAATCAGTCGGTAAAACGGCCCAAAATCGACTGCTAAAGGTTTTACGAGGTATAATCTAAGAAAATTTTTGTTGAACTTTCGAAAAATTTTGCCAAAATTGAGGTTTTCAGAGCATATTAGAGGAAAATTTTTCGAATTTTTTTTTTAAAAAAAAAAATCGGCATTTTTGTTTTTTTTTTAATCACTTTTTTTTTTAAAAAAAAAAATTTTCATTTTTGTTTAACAACCCTAGGGGGGGGGGGTGTTTGCCGAATTTTAGAGGGGGGGGGGTCAGGTGCCTTCTCGGTGAGGGGGGGGTGCACGGGCAGCAAATTTTCCTGAGAGGGGGTGCACTGGCAGAAAAATTTCGTGAGGGGGGGTGCACGGGATCGCACGGGTAATACCAAATTTTTGCATCAGAAAAACACAGAAATTCTTGTAAAATACAGAATATTTTGTGCAAACAAGCTGCTTGTTTGGTCAGAAACAACAAAATCTGTGCAGGGACAGACACAAACGTCAAGAAAAATGCAAATTACGGTATTTTTGGAAAAAATTGAGATGAGATTGACCACCGTGAGGGGGGGGGTGCGATCCCGTGTTTTCTCGCGGAGGGGGGTGGGGGGAGTCTAGTACCCGTGTCGAGTTAAAGGGGGGGAGGGGGTACACCACACGGTACTGGTAGGGTTGTTAAAAAAAACAAAAATCGTCATTTTTGTTTTTTTTTAAATTTTTTTTTAAATTTCAAAAATCAAAGTTGTGCTAAATCAATCAGGGAGTCCGAAGAACCAGTACCGTGGGCGAGGGGGGGGGGGGGGGGGGGGGTACACACCCCCCCCCCAGAGCACCAGAGACCGTCGGGTGGGGGGGTGGGGGGCACCGTGCCACCCCAGTACCGTGGGCGGGGGGGGGGGGGGGGGGGGGGCACACCCCCCCCCCCAGAGCACCCCGAGACCGTCGGGTGGGGGGGGGGGGGGGGGGGCACCGTGCCACCCCCCCCCCTAAAACCGGGCACCCCCCCCCATCGTACCCCCCCCCCCCCCCTCGAAAATTTGGCCGACACCCCCCCCCCCCCCCCCATGAAATTTTGTCTGGCGGACACCCCCCCCCCCCCAAAATTTTCTGCACACCCTAAATTTTTTTTCGAAAATCATGATTTTTTGTCTATAAAGTCCATAATATAAGCTGAATATATGATAACTTGACCATCTTCATTGTAATTTCAAAGATTTTGCAGCAAAATTTAGCGTTTTTCCTTTCAAATTCAAGCGAAAAAATTTCATGGGGGGGGGGGGGGGGGTTGACCCCCCCCCCCAGAAAATTTTGAAAAAATGCACCCCCCCATGGGACCCCCCTGGGGGGGGGGGTCCCACGGGACCATAGTTTGCCCCCCCCCCTCACTTTTTGGTCGGCCCCCCCCCCCCCCCCCACGGTACCATCCCCCCCCCTCTAAAATTTTTTTGGGCCCCCGGTACTGTGCCACCCCCCCCCCTCAAACCGGGCACCCCCCATCGGACCCCCCCCCCCTCGAAAATTTGGCCGACACCCCCCCACACCCCCCATGAAATTTTGTCTGGCGGAGACCCCCCCCCCCCGAGAGATGTCAAGAAAAAAAAATTCTATTTTTTTCTTTAAAAAAAAATTTTTTTTAATTTTTTTTTAAAAATGAAAGTTGTTCAGAATTTTTCAGGGAGTCCGAATATCACCATCTGAGGAGCCACCGACTTACCATATGACCCCCACTCATATGGGAGGAGGGTGAAAATTTCAGACTTGGTTTCGGCGACCCCATTTTCCCACCGACGACATCACGTCTCGTGTTTTGCCTCTCAATTCACCTCAAATAACATGGAAACAAGTTCCACAACAAACCGGTGTGATCATGCTGACGACACGAGGCGAAACAGCAACGAGCAACCAACGAAGTTACGCTTGCAGTGGCAGACAGTGCAATTTCCACCTTTCGAGATCCTGAAAAACGATGCGTAAATGTGAGTTCTCTGCTTCTATCTCACCTTAGCGACATCGGAATTTGTTGAACTAGCCTTTGCGACGCTCAAGTACTTCAATGCGCGAGTCGATCATCACTCACCAAGGCTGAAAACAGTCGATAAATCAATCCAGAATACCACCTGCAGCGTTGAAGACTAAGTGACAAGGTAAAGTCAAAGAAAATTTTTGTTGAACTTTCGAAAAATTATGCCAAAAACGGCATTTTCAGGGCACATTAAAGAAAAAATTTCAAAAATTTTTAATAAAAAAAATAAAAAAATGCTCATTTTTTTACTTTTTAAAAAAAAAATTAAAAAAAAAATTTTTTTTTGACCCTTACATCTCTACCCCCCCCCCAAAATTTTCCGTACACCCTAAAATTTTTTTCGAAAATCATGATTTTTTGTCTATAAAGTCCATAATATAAGCTGAATATGTGATAACTTGACCATCTTCATTGTAATTTCAACGATTTTGCAGCAAAATTTAGCGTTTTTCCTTCAAAATTTAAGCGAAAAATTATCATGGGGGGTGGGGGGGGTGGACCCCCCCCACAGAAAATTTGGAAAAAATGCATCCCCCCATGGGCCCCCCATGGGGGGGGTCCCACGTTACCATAGGTTGGCCCCCCCCCTACCTTTTTGGTCGGCACCCCCCCCCCCCCCCCACGGCACCATACCCCCCCCCCCCCCCCTTCGAAAATTGTTTTGGGCCCACGGTACTGCGAAGAACCACATATGATATGCAAGCGCCTCCCGAATGACTCCCGTATGGCGGAACTTTGCAGATTTTGTTTTGGTGACCTCAATTACCCCTTTTCCAAACCGTCACCATGCCTCTTCTTGTGTTTTGACCTCCAAAACGTCACTAATTGTCCCCAGCTAAGCTAATGCTAAAGTGAAGACAAACATACCGCGTTGAAATTCGATCAATTCTTCTGATGGTGTCGCGACGACACGACACGAAGCAGCAACCAGACAACGTAGCGCTTGCAAACGGAGCAGCGAGCACAATCGGACGCTCTGCGAGGCGAATCGTCACCTTTTTTTTCTGCTTCTTATCTTCTTCGTCACCTTATCTGCATCGGAAATGGTAGGCTAAGCTTTGGGACGCTCAAAAACTTCATCGCAGATGTTGTCGAAGCCTAAAATCAGTCAGTAAAACGGCCCAAAATCGACTGCTAAAGGTTTTACGAGGTATAATCAAAGAAAATTTTTGTTGAACTTTCGAAAAATTGTGCCAAAATTGAGGTTTTCAGAGCATATTAGAGGAAAATTTTTCGAATTAAAAAAAAAAATCGGCATTTTTGTTTTTTTTAATCACTTTTTTTTTTAAAAATTTTTTCATTTTTGTTTAACAACCCTAGTACACGGGTATCTGCCCGTGCACGGGCAGGATTTTCGGCTGTGGGGGGGGGGTGGACCCCCCCACCCCCCCCGCACTTTTGCTACTGGTTTCAATGAAGTCGTTGTAGGTTCCTAATCCTAAACCTAATCCTAATCCTAAGTGAAGCCTTTTTAACAAAGTGAAAGTGCCTTGATTGACAGCTTTGTTGAAGGGGTGAAACATTGGGATCAGGGATCAGCTCCAGCTCCGGTTTAGCTTTGTAGTTTTACGCAACAAATGCGTTTGAATGGTTGCCCTTCTTTTCTAAAAAACTGACACGCTCGTTGTCGGACATTGTTTAAACGGACCTAATTCTAATCCTAATTCCAAAGCACGCAAAGCTTCATTATGATATGCACCTGCCCCGCATCCGCATTGCTCATTGCTCATGATCCACTGGCGCGCATGCACACGCTCCGCACTCAACATAAACTCGTTCAAAACGCAGTTATTTTCATTCTTGCTTTCTTAAAAAGGCTTGGCTTAGGTAAGGATAGGTTAGGAACAGGTTTTGCTTAAGATTAGGCTTAGGTTTGGTTTATAGGTTTATGTCCGTTTTAGCAATGTCCGAGAACATCCCATTGTGGAGCGTGAGTTAACTGGAGCGTGATATCATAAAACGTGCCAACCCCTAAAGCATAATTCTAAGCCTAACCTGATCTTAACCTAATCCTAACCTAAGCCAAGCCTTTTGAAGAAGGAAGATGTCAGAATAATTGCGTTTTGAACAAGTTTTTGTTGAGGCCGGAGCGTGTGCACGCGCGCTAGTGGATCATGAGCATGAGCATGCCGATGCCGCGTGCGCGTGCGTTTTAAAAAAGAAGCGCCAGGGTTTGAATTTGAACTATATAAAAAATCAAATTGGGGATTTTTTATTTTTTAAGTGCATTAAAAAAGAATTTTTATCGGGTCGGGTCGGGTGCGGGTCTGTAGTTTTATCAATGCCCGAATTTTTAGTCATCAAAACATTTTTTCAAAAATTGCGTTATATTGTGCGAAGGATTAGGAACCAAAAACGACTTCATTGAAACCGAACTAACGCAGTGAACCGACTCCAAAGGTAAAACCCCAAGGAGATCTCAAAAAACGGTACGGCGGGTCTTCATGCGAAGGCCCTGCACCTTTTTTATGAAGGTCACTCGGAAGTTCTTCTGCTGAACGTTTTCTAGTCCGACCGAAACATCAGCGACGTTCGCACACTTTTTTCAGCATGGGTATTTGTTTCGTTTTCTTGTTATTTTTTGGTTTGACACACCAGTCCAGTACCCACTAAGGTCGATGCAGCCAATCAAACGTTCCATAGTCGAGCTCTAAATTATAGGCTATCAACGGATTGGTTGGTGATGCATGCTTTCTCTGCAGTCTTTGTTGTGGACGTGGAGTCTGTCCTGCACAGAGCATCATCACCAACAGATCAGCTACTCGCTCACCTATAATTTAGAGTTCGACTGTAGTTTCCAACATTTTGTATTCAAGCGCATTCTTTTTCTTCATTCTTTTCCGTTCTTTGTTACACCCTTTGTCATGGGTTGACAGGTGGGTCCATGGAAAACGGACATGAAGGTTCTGGTCTGGTGCAGGTTTCAATTTGGCATTTTTTTACCCTGTGATTATTGTAAAATGATGATAGTTTTTTTTTATTTTTCAGGTTCTCCATTCTCTATTTCAACATGAGAATGGCATGAAAAGGCATGAAAATGTCAGCTGGGTTATTATTATTGTTGTTGTTTAGTTTTCATTTCACTGGGACAATGAAATTACTATTGCACTAATCAAGTTACCCAGTTTCGTGCCATATGGGTAACTCAACCAAAACGCGTTATGTCCGTGTGCCAAAAATACACATAAGTCTGACTGGAAAAATTAGGGCATTAGCTGATTGGCTGGTGCTGACCCTGATCAAGGTCAAAAGCAGGCCACTCCAAACGCATTTTCTTTTTTTGTACCATTCGATGATTGAGTGTTTGTATGGATGAATATACAATGTACAGGGTGATCCAAAAAAACTACACGATAAGAATTGGCTGTAGCTCGCCAACGGGTGGATCGTTTGGACTGAAATGTTATCCAAGCATCACAAAAAGCTTTTTATTTTGTGTGTTAAAATTTCAGACGAATTGGTCAATCCTGTAATGAATGCGAAATGAAATAGTGAAAACGTAAAAAATGACTTTTTACGCAAATACAGCACGGTGCGCCTAGCACACGTCCACCACTCAGCGCTCAAGGAGATGTTTCAGCATTCTGCTTTAAAAAAAACGATTCCTGCGTTGTTCTTTTTGAAAAAAAGCAAAAATTTATCAAGCAACTAAGCGATTTCTTGCATTTTGTAGCGTTTCTCACTGAAAAAGTTGCAATAAACAGCTGCAGGTGGTTCCCTAGAACCGATTAGCATACGGCGCAAGGCGCACCACCTCGCAGGTCCCCCCCGCCCATCGGGAGGTACGGTACCCACATTCTCATAAAATCCCAAGGCCACAATTACCAGGGGGTACAATTCCGGCCCGCTAATTCCGGCCTGAAGAATTCCGGCCCGCTCATTCCGGCCCGAAGAATTCCAGCCCGAAGAATTCCGGCCCGGAGAATTCCGGCCCGGAGAATTTTCGCCAGCCCGAACAATATTAAACCACACGAAGTGATTTTGGTAATGAAATAATAAAATAAAATATCGATGTTCTCATGTTACAGTGTATTTTCAATGATGTTCGTCCTGTTTGCTTTTTGGGAAAGTGAAACCTTTTGGAAAAAAGAAACTACAAATAAATTTTTAAATTTTTTTATCATGAACAGGATTTGTGACCCTTTTACCTTATTAAAAAGGCTTGGCTTAGGATTAGGAACCTACAACAAGTCACTGCAAGCAAGTTCTAAACAAAAATAAAAAATCACTTAAGAATTTATTCACCAAAAATCACTTCGTGTGGTTTAATATTGTTCTTGCTGGCGAAAATTCTCCGGGCCGGAATTCTCCGGACCGGAATTCTCCGGGCCGGAATTCTTCGGGCCGGAATTCTTCGGGCCGGAATGAGCGGGCCGGAATTCTACGGGCCGGAATTTCGCGGGCCGGAATAGTACACGAGCCCACAATTACAAGTTAGTAAATCAGTAGGCCAGTGAAAAAAAGATTTTCCCAACGGCACTTTAATTCATTTTACGATTTCTACCATTTAAAGTTTGTGTCACATTCCAGTTGCTCAATGCTCGTTATGCTTGTAGTGATTCGATTTACCGTTTGTTTGTACGCGTTCGAAATTTAAATCAATTATAACCTATATACTACTATATACACGTGCAATGTAATTTGCGGGCGTAGTACTTTTTTGACGAAAAATTAAACGCCATAAATTGCATAAAGCAACTACATAGCGATTTGCACGTTAGTCTGCTCTGCTCCCGTAGCCAACTAATACCTACATATCAGACATGTCGGACAGTCAGTTGCTGTCAAAAGAAAAAAAATTATGTACATGGGTCTCGGACACGATCTAACATCAGACGTCGTTTAGTTAAATAAAGTGACACGAAAATTATTCCATAATCGATGCAGAGCATTTCACTTTGTTGCAAAGCGAACTCTAAAGTTCGGTTGAAAACCGAGTCTTGACTTACTTAACAATTACCGCGACGAAAATTATAACATCGTTTCGAGACCATTCGGTTGTTTGTAGAGCGGAGAGCCCAAGAATCCTTACATTTTAACCTGGGGCTTTGTTTCTATCAATAAAAACGACAAAATTACCAGAATACGATTGAATTTTTAAAATTTTAAAACGTCTTGCACATAAGAGCGGTATGACTAGCGCTCGATGGCCAAAAAATGGAATTTTGACATTTTGGGCTAAAACGATCCTACTAAGTGTCCTGAGTAAGCGCACAAAATTTTTCGGCCAAACACCTACCGTAACCCGAGTTATGGCCATTTTATGTGTTGGCCGACGGGCGCCGGTGACTCCGGCGACCGATCGTCGAATTGCATTTTTTGGGCTTTTAAAACAATTTTACGCAAATCCGAGGTGACCACGTGAAAGAGGAGAACAAACTGAATCAGATCCACTACTTTTTGATTAAATTTAGCAAATTTTTAGTTGTGCCCTGAATTTTGGGTTGTACGACAGAGATTTTAAAAAAGCGCCCGGCTCTAACGGTTTCAGAAAATTTCGCAATAACAGAAAGATAGCCCAGATTCTGGGCTTTACGATGATGCCAAAATCGTGCCCCGTTATTATTTTTTGGCTATTTTAAAATAGGTTTCCGCCGGCCTGGTGGCCAAAAATGTCGAAAAAACGGCTTTTTGCCATATTTTCCTAACTCTTGTCTGCCAGGGTCAACGCATTCTGCATGAGTGAGTCATGAGTCCGAGCCGCATTCCCGCGCGGGCGATCATGGCGTGCGCGGAGCGTGACTGGCGGCGGGCGCGAGGGCGACCGAAGGTGACGTGGCGAGAGATCACAAAAACTGAGGCAAAACCGCTCTACACCAACGCGAGAGGGCGCATTCTGTTTCCGCGTTCGGAGACGGCTGAGAAGCGAGGCGACTACAGCAGTTGGTACCGCACTATTCAGGCGAGCGCGAACGACAGGCAGCGATGGTCGGCAAACATCGAGGCGATCACGTACAAAACCGGAACGGTGGTGAACGGCGTCAAGCTTGAACAACGGGAGCCGCGCTACGCGGAGCGACGAACTAAGTCAAGTAAG
>JASANC010002376.1:0-12439 GCA_030248135.1 Theristus sp. LFF4_11 | reverse complement strand
TCCTGTAACTGCGTTTTGTTCAGGGGGGCTCGCGAGGCGCATGGCTCCGGTGCGTTCGGCTTCGGCGGACTGCGTCGCTTCAACATGGACAACCTGCGCTGCGACGGCGACGAAACGTCGGTGTTCGACTGTGCGCGTACGGCCGTGTCCGACTGCATGTACCGCACCGAGTCGGCCGGCGTCACTTGTTGGCCGAATTGGCGTACGTTGTTTTTATTCGATTTTCTACTATTATCTTTTTTTTTTATATTTTACGGCTCGTTTCGGAGACAACAGGAAATTAGCTCCATATTCTGGATGCGGCGTACATTCAAAATTGCCCAAGTGACCCGGTCTCCGGCCACTCGGATCCAAACATTCCCGCGTCACGCGAAACTGCTTGTCCATCTACAGTCCATCTGAAAAATATATGCAACATGACGCGAACATGACGTGATGACCAACCAATCAGCGCTGAGAACACCTCATGATTAACCAATCAGCGCTGAGAGTTGCTATGACCAACCAATCAGCTAGTTTCATATATTAGCGAGATTGACTGTATGCGTGCATTCAGTCGCAGAACCACACGAAAACATAATGTCCAGCACCCTGAAACGTTCAACGCAATCGGTTGAAGCGTTTTTTGCCTTGAAGCCTCAAAATGTCAACCGGACGAAGTGCTGTATGACGGAATGTGCTACTCGTTCCACGCCGACACGGTCGACCGCAAAACATTTTCGGACGCCACTCGCGTCTGCAACGCCGCCGGCGGCTCTCTCGCAGTCATCGTTGATCAACAGCAAAATCACTTTCTCTCCGAGTCGCTTTTCGCGAAATTTCGTGCGTTGCACGCTTCCTTTTCTGGAATGTTTCGATTTGATTGTGTTAATTATTATTACATTGGAGTGTGCCTGAATTTTACAGCCACGCACGAGAAGTGGTATTTGGCCGGTCGAAAAGAGGACGTTCGATGGCGATGGGTGTCGTCGCTACCCGTCACACCGACGACGTACACAAATTGGATACCAGGTAATGTGTGGAAATAAAAAAAACACAAAAATCGCTCGTGATTTGTTAACAGTATTTATCACCGGAGCTATTTCAGGCGTCCGATCGTCGACTGGCGATTGTCTGGTTTTGCATCATAATTCGGCGAATCTGCTGGAGAGAGACTATTACTTTTGGGACAAAGTGAACTGCACCGAGCGCCTGCCGTTTCTATGCGAACGACCAGCGCGCGATGTCGGCTGTGTCGAAGGTCAGCTTGGACTTTTGTTTTGTTTGAATTCGTGCACAACTGAATCGTTCATTGCATAACACGCTGAGAAAACCGTTTCCGTGACATGCCATTCTTCATGCCAATTATCGACCGCCACAAAATGACCGGTCCTTTAGAACAGCCCAGCGGTGTACGTACCACGCCTACCTCAGCCTGGCCATGCTGCTCGGCTGGCTTTTTAACCCCCGTTATTTTTAAGAACATTGCTTCGCTAAATGTTTTTTTTTGTAAACGTGGGTAAAAAACATTGCATTGCTCCGCTACCGTGGTGTTTTCTTGTTTCTACACAAGCATTAGATCTACCGGTTTCACCGGTGTTGCTGTTGTTGTTTTAAGGAAACGGAGAACATTATCGCGGCGCCGCCAACGTCAGTCGACACGGCTATGCGTGCGCCCAGTGGAACGATCCGAGTCTGTCCGTGCGCGGGCTTCGCGGTCAGCACAGCATGGCGCACAACTTCTGTCGTAATCCGGACGGCGACAAATCGCCGTGGTGCATTCTGAACGACAAACAATTCGATTATTGTGATATACCTGCGTGCGACGAGAACAATGGTGACCAGCATGATTCTGATTTTACAGACCAGTTCTAGATTTTCGGTTTTGGGTGTGATTCGACATTCGACTGTTTTCATCAGGTGTACGATTCTTGTAAATCAGATCCGCCGATCTGCGAACCAGACGAGATTCGCTGTGGTGAACTGAACGAATGCGTCGCGCAAGAATTCGTCTGCGATTACGACGACGACTGTACAAACGGATTCGATGAGAGAAACTGCAGTTCGTTACTTTTTTCGTTTTAACAGTTTCTACTCGCGTACGAAAGTGTGGTGCGCCTCGCCTACTGAAACACAGTTCAGTTTGCTGATAATGATGGACGATTTGCCTGAATGAAAATCGGACACCAACAGAACTTTGTTGTCAGTGCGTGCACATTGTGCAGCAAAGAAGTGTCCCTCACAACAATGTGCAGTAAATAACGCTGCTGAGCGTCAAACGTCTGCAACGGAATGGGCGATTAAACATGGCAGCTTTTTTTCTGGGTGAAAGGAGCACACGAAATTATTCGGTCATACTGTACATGTGTATGGCAACGTTCATTATGTTTCGGCAGCAGCCCCCATGGTCGACCACACCGTCGCACGATTTGCAACAGTATAACTGATTCCGTTATATTAATGAAATTACTTTTCAGCAAACTGGCTGGAAAGCTTTGAGAAAACGCTGAATCGTCGATTGATCGCTGGCATCGCCGAGATCTGGGCGTATATTCCACATGCTCAAGGAGTAAAAAAAATTTTAATACTGAATTTTATCAAGACTTCCTTGAGAGCTACAATCTAACTTTATATCATTTACAATTTGCTGATCGGTAGGTGCACACGTGATGCATGGATTGTGTGCAGTCTTGGAGTCCGCTTACACAGCAATGCCCGGACCGAAAGCATGCATCACTCACGTTATAGTGTATGATTCTAAGTTGAGACTGTGTACTGTGTGGTTATGTTCCAGTGCGGCAAACGGTGCTTTGAATCGCAGCACTTTCGCTGCCAGTCGTTCAGTTACACGCCGTCGGCAAAGTTGTGCCTGTTGGGCGCCGGCCGGCTTGGCAGCAACGTCACTGCGATCGCCGACAGCGAATCGCTGTTGTATGAGACGAAAGTGCTCACCAACAGACGTGGTAGATATTTGTCGTTTTTTTGGTTTGTTTTGAATTCGAGTCATTCAAATGCTGTCCTCACCTTACCATCTCTCATATTTTGTTCAGAAGAGTGTTCCGGCACGGAATTTCGCTGCAAGAACGGCGAATGCATCGATATCGCTCTCCGTTGCGACGGCCATCCGCGGTGCACCGATGGAAGCGACGAGCTGAACTGTGGTAACTGGTGGTTTTCTTTAAGAAATAGAACAACAATTTTACAATACATCACTGTATTACCACATGTACATGTCTGTTCTTTCATATTTTTCTTCCACGATACAAAAATCCAGGAAATTTCGCAATCCGCCTCGTCGGCGGCAGTGTCGAGCATGAGGGGCGGGTCGAAGTGCGAGTGGACGACCGATGGGGCATGGTGTGCGATGACCGCTGGGACTTGCAAGATGCAACCGTCGCTTGCCGACAGCTCGGCTACAGGTGCTCGTTGAATTTGATGTTTGCTTCGGTTTGTCTTCCTCAGTTCGCGAAATGCCCTGCCACCTGTTTCGAGTTACGCCGGTTCATACTGCAGTGTGGGTGTGTGTATATGGCACGTCACGTCACGTCAGGTGCTGTGGTTTAGCAGATTACTGTTGATACAGACGCATATGCATATGCGGCACGGCACGGCACAGAACGTCACGTGGGATTGCACATTATTGCCGTCATGTACACGTACGTCGACGTACGTCAGCATGCGTCAGTATGAGCAGGCCTATAGCATCGTTTTGTATCTGCGCACAGTGACGCACAGCGTTTCTCGGTCGGCAGCGAATTCGGTCACAACAGCTCGTTGCGCTTCTTGATGGACGAAGTGCGTTGTACGGGCGACGAACGGTCGCTGGCTGAGTGTCCGTTTGATGGCTGGGGTCGAAATGATTGCTCGCTCGATGAAGCGGCTGGCGTCTTTTGTTCGGTGGAAAGGACAGGTAAAAGACAACTTTTGTTTTGGGGCGTGTACACGTTTTGGTATTGGTTATGTTGTACGTTGAGTTTTTCGTATGCTGATTTGTAGCATTTTTTCAAGGCTGCACCAGTCAGCAGTTTGACTGTGGTGATGGTGATCAATGCATTAACAACGAGTGGCTGTGTGATCGCGAACGCGATTGTGCGGGTGGTGCCGATGAAAACGAGACATTGTGCAATGGTTGGTTTCTGGCCTCGGTGTTGCCTTGTTGTTGCCATTGCGAAAAGGAGTTGGGCGCACCAGTTTGACGTCAACGGTCAACCGGACTGCACGAGAGCGATGGTTTTTTTCCACCACGGTCTCCTTAGAAACGCCTGACATACGTAGGCGAAAACTCGCTCGGACGCTAGTGCACTGCTTCATGGCCCCCTTTTTCCTTCAGTTAATTTTTTAAATGAATATAGTTCTTTGTTTTGTTATGCCCCGCCGATGGGTGTTCATGACGGCACTTCATGACGGAGAAAACTCGATGGGCACCCTACTCGACGGCGTTCTGTACGCTTTTCTGGGTTAGCCCGGCTGAAAACATTGCTAAAATCTCCAATTCGGTTTTCCAGAACCGCTGCAAGTTCGCCTCGTCGACGGCGACCAAGTGAACTCCGGCCGAGTGGAGGTCTACTATTACGGTCGATGGGGCACCGTATGTGACGACAGCTTCGATGACAACGATGCACGCGTCGTCTGTCGCATGCTCGGAATGTCGTGCGTTCACCGGAAAAAAGCAACTACTTTTCCCGATCTTTTCGATTCTCAGAGTTCAGAAAGTTTAAAGGCCAATGCACACTGACGTCTGCTGACGCACGTCGACGTACAGCATGTTTCTTGTAATCCGTCATGTTAGCAGAATAAATAGGGAAATAAGGGTTCCCGGACCAAACCAAAAGGCAACATATTTAGCCACAAATACGGGTTTTGAGTCCAAAAGCCCCACACCCGTTCATTCTTCTTAAATTCAAGTAGTTTCGTGCGCCATGTATTCTGCGAAAAATCTGACAAGTTTGAAGAAGCATACTGTACGTTAAAGGCACGTCTCCATGAACGGTACAACAGTATGCAATAACATGATACCTGACGTCGACGTGAGGTGCCGTCTGCTGGATGCGCATACGTCAATATGGACTAAAGGAAAGTGAAAAAACTGAAAAAAGAACTGTTTTGTGCTCGGACGTGTTCAGCGATGCGCGCACGATCGTTCACTCGGGCGGCCGATTCGGCGCCGGCGTTGGCCCGATCTGGCTCGACGAACTCGACTGCACTGGCACGGAGGCGAATGTGTCGTCCTGTGCGATGCGCTCCATTGGCGCGCACGACTGCGAGCATTCGGAGGACGTCGGTGTGACCTGTATCACGTCCGAGCACGACTCGCCGACCACTGCGACCGAAGGTACGGTCGTACGGTCGTTTGTGGGCTTCTGTGTCGTGCCTTTTGTGCGCACAGCATTGAGTATGTGCTGTCCGTTTGTCCGCAGCCACGAATGTATGATTTCGATTCGACCCGTGCCGTGTCTGCAAAAAAACAATGTGGACGCTTGGGGTGCTTGATTTGAACCGAACCACATATTCGGTATTGTTACCGTAATTCAAAGTTTCGCATGCTCTGTATATTCTGCAGTGAAAACAAGTGATAGGTTCCAACAAACCACACTTTTCTAGGCGAATGCGGCGTTCGCTTCGTGCAATCGGCAGCGCGTGACCCCCGAAAGCCGCAGCTGGCGCGAGTCGTCGGCGGCTTCCAGGCGTTGCACGGCGCCTATCCGTGGACGGCGTCCGTGCGCGTGCGCGACAGACGCGCCAACAAGACGCGCCATCACTGCGGCGCCACCGTGATCTCGCCGGAGCATCTGCTCAGTGCGGCGCATTGTTTTCAGTTAGTTATTCGGAAGTCAGTGCTAAGTCTAGGTCATATACCAGTTTGCTGGATTGATTTGGCGATCACCTGACGTACAGCACTGCTGTGCGCAGGCATTGCTGCAGAGGCGGAGTCTATCCTGCACAGCAGTGCGTACATCGCACGTGGTCACCAACTAATCAGCTATTTGTACATGTATATGATGTAGAGTTAGGGCGGTATGTTTTTTTCTGTGAATGGATCAGACAGATTGACCGCAACAAAGGAAACAGTCTGGTGGATGCTTGAAGGAAATTCGACACTGGTCCAATTGAACTAAACATGGTGCTGTGTTGTTTAGTAACGAAAAGAAACACCCACTCGAGGAGTATGTTGTCGTCGTCGGAGACTGGGACAATGAAGCTGATGATGGCACAGAGCAAACGCTTCCAATTGTCGAGGTCACTCCGTATCCGGAGTTTCAGCGTTAGTTCTATTATTTATTCTGGCATGATTGGGGATTCAAGAATGTGTGTGCTGATGTACTCAACTCTGGTTGGTCTATAATCTCCGTACACATTTAGCTGATTGGTTGATTGCACACACACTTGCAGTTGATGCGTGCATTCTGTGCAGGCATTGCTCTGTGTGCAACCAACCAATGAGCTTCACTGTGGTTGTATATAGTATCCAGATGGGCTGTATGTAACGTTGGTGCTCGTGCACCCACGCAGACTGCAGGCTACAGTGCCCGGTTAGAACTGAACTCTAAAGTGGCATTCATGACGCAGTATTTAGTAACGCGGTGCTGTGTTAAAACATAGCTACCCGGTCACTAAGTACTGCTTCATACAATGTAAATGCCCCTTGACTGATTCCCGTGTTTGCTGCGTCAGACATCCTCGAGCACGACATCGCCATCGTGCACGTGCGCAACGCGACCGCCGGCCGTCGCATCCAGATGAGCGACCGTGTGCAGCCGATCTGCCTGCCGCCGCCGGACACGCCCTATCGCGACGGCATGAAGTGCATCGTGTCCGGCTGGGGTAGCCTCGGCTCCAGTGAGATCATTGATCTTTTTTTGATATAGTATTCAAAACCATTTTTCTGCAGGCCGACATACATGTATGACATACATTCTTTAAACGTGTCGCATGACGTCATGTGCCGCCAAACATGCGCTTGCCGTTCACAGCAAACCAGACTTTCCGTTTAGCCGGTTTCTTTCCGTAAACAAATGGTGAATGTCGAATCAGTCACATCAAACTGACATTTTAGTGCCTGTATTTTGACAAACGGGCGTTTTTAAAGCAAATGACGTCATTTTAGTCCGGACACGTTTGAATAAATACACAACATAATATTCAAAACCATTTCTCTGCGGACCGACATATGACCTTCCGGTAGTTTTGTTCGCTTGGAAACCGTATGTGCACTTGCCTGACACACTGCTACTGTACACGTTGCACCAGGCGCCACCTATCCGCGCCGTCTGCAGGCCGCATCGCTGCCGGTGATCTCGCGCGACAAGTGCACGCACAAGTCCGTCTACGGCACGATGATCGGCGACACGGCGTTCTGCGCCGGCTTTCTCCGCGGCGGCATCGACTCGTGCCAGGGAGACTCCGGCGGGCCGTTCGCTTGTCAGATAAACGGTGTGTCCACACATTGTGTCAACTGTGTTTGTGTTTTGCCGAGGAACATTTCGTAATCGTTAAAATCTCTAATTTAAAAAAACCATTGAAACGCGTTTTTCTTACAGATCGATTCTATTTGCTCGGCGTCATTAGCTGGGGCGAAGGCTGCGCCGATCGCGACAAACCGGGTATTTACACGAAAGTCGTCGAATATTTACCGTGGATCAGTAGCGTGATTCGATAGAGAGGAGAAAGCTTCGCGGACAACGCGGTTTTGGGCTTTTTGTTGCGTGGAAGCCCTTTTTTAAGTTATGGACAGTGGGCACACCCATGGTGCTGTTGTTCAGCATCGTTTCCTGTATATTTGCACTGCTGATCTGCTGTTGTTTGTTCGTTATATAGCGGTGCATTCGATCTCTAAATTATTTACTTTCACATCTTATTGGTTGTCGTTTGTTGAGTCACATTCATTCACACAAACACGGTATGTGCTATATTTATTTGCAAATAATGTTCAAACGCCATCACATTATTTCCACATCTGAACGACCAATTATTTTAAGACTACATGGAACCATTATCAGCTTTTTTAGTGCAGGTGGTCTCACATAAAAACTTCAATATGGGGAACGTCATACTTGCTGTGAGACTTTGGACACAATTGAAATCAGTGTGTAACATTGAACCCCGGCCATTGTGTATTCGCCCAGAAACACTTCTGAACAAAAAAAATAAATAAACAAAAAAGATTGGACGACCAAAAAATGATTTGACGGTTTAGTCTTATTTTTTTGTTTTTGAGACCAAAACGGAATGGGGAACGTATTTTTTTCACGTTTATTCACCATGTACACACCAGCACCAGTTAAATATCATATAAAAAGGCAAAATGTTGAAAAGCATACACAAATCGTAAAAAACAACCCCGTCACCAATGAATGATTGAAAAAAAAATCCTCCACTCAGAATTTTTTTTGGGGGGTACTTGTTTTGGGATTGTGGGTTATGGGGTAATACGGTATTCCTCCGAAAAAAATGGCGATGACGCTGTCGACAGTTGCCACGTTTTTCTTGTCTCTTAAAAAATACATCCAATAAGCATAAAATTTTGCACAAAAAAAACAGTAAATCATAATAATATTGTTCCATATCCGTCATGGTGGTGCACCGCACGTGAGCGCAGTTGCCGCAGTGGCACCCATCTGAAAAAACGGCAGTGTCTTAAAAACGGGCATTTACTCAAACACCAGTGCCCTATAAAAATGCGGCACGTTTCACGCAGAAAAGGTAAATGCACATGTTCGCACGACGGACAGAGATGCACATGTTTTGCATTTAACAACAAGGCGTCTCAGGGTGTGTTTGTGACGTGTGGTGTTTTGTCATTGCCGTCGGCGCTATGTATCATCAAATTGTTTCGGTGTTGCTGCGACTCGATGCGTTTGCAGACTTGGGATAAGGAAGCTTAGTTTCCAATCCTCATGTGTGGCCATTCAAAATAGTCAAAGTAAGTGACCCGGTCTCTACCCTAATTAACAGACTCGGCGATCACGTTACGAATTTCGAATTACCGCGCATCATGCCTGAATAGCGCATCCAGTCTCGGATGAACGAAAATCAACGATTTTCACCCTCGTGGCCTGGTGGTAGTGCGTTATACTATTGACTGTGCGCTCGGGGGATCGAGCCCCACCGAGGGGTGTATAGGCACTTAATGACAGAACACTCGATGGGCGCTTTACTCAATGGCGTTCTGTACGCTTCTCTGGGTTAGTCCTGTCGAAAAAAAACATCGCCTAAAATCCCAACAACAACAACAACAAAATGATAGAAATATAGCGTTGCTCACCTGAAAGCCTGCTGCGGTGCAGGTCAACGGTTGGCCGCCGCCGGCGACGACCGTGCCGACCTTGAGCACACAGACCGGGTTCACCGCGATGCCGTCCCCTTCGCAGTAGCCGTTGTTGACACCTGGCGCGTGCGCCTCGCCCGGCTTCAGACGCAGCTTGTCGATCACCGAACTCCACGCTGCGACCCAGCGACACGGCGGCGCATCGGCTGTGAAGGCCGCGTTCGCGACGCACGCTGCAGCACAAACAGACAGTGTGTGTGGTGAGAATATGATGCGGTCTATTTCCACCACCAACAGTGTGTGGTGAGGATATAATACGGTCTATTTCGACCACCAACAGTGTGTGGTGAGGATATAATACGGCCTGTTTCGACCACCAACAGTGTGTGGTGAGGATATAATACGGACTATTTCGACCACCAACAGTGTGTGGTGTTTCCCGTGGTGAGGATATAATACGGTCAATTTCGACCACCAACAGTGTGTGGTGAGGATATAATACGGCCTGTTTCGACCACCAACAGTGTGTGGTGAGGATATAAAACGGCCTGTTTCGACCACCATCGACCATCAACAGTGTGTGGTGAGGATATGATGCGGTCTATTTCCACAACCAACAGTGTGTGGTGAGAATATGATGCGGTCTATTTCCACCATCAACAGTGTGTGGTGAGGATATAATACGGTCAATTTCGACCACCAACAGTGTGTGGTGAGGATATAATACGGTCAATTTCGACCACCAACAGTGTGTGGTGAGGATATAATGCGGTCTATTTCCACCACCAACAGTGTGTGGTGAGGATATAATACGGTCAATTTCGACCACCAACAGTGTGTGGTGAGGATATAATACGGCCTGTTTCGACCACCAACAGTGTGTGTGAGGATATAATACGGTCAATTTCGACCACCAACAGTGTGTGGTGAGGATATAATACGGCCTGTTTCGACCATCAACAGTGTGTGGTGAGGATATAATACGGCCTGTTTCGACCACCAACAGTGTATGGTGAGGATATAATACGGTCAATTTCGACCACCAACAGTGTGTGGTGAGGATATAATACGGCCTGTTTCGACCATCAACAGTGTGTGGTGAGGATATAATACGGCCTGTTTCGACCACCAACAGTGTGTGGTGAGGATATACCGTATTACCTCTAATAAACCCCCATGGGGGTTTATTTCTTCAGCGACTTCTGGGGTGGGGGTTTATTTTTTTGGGGGGGGCTTTATTTTTTGGGGGGGGGTTTACTTGGAAACCATTTTTAGGAGTAGGCAAAATGGCAAAAATACCTTCCATGGCAGGAAGGAAGTCGCAGAAACTTCTATTCTACATAGAAATTTCCTTTTACAACAGCCTTTTGTAATGAAATTACCATTAACTCATCCATTTGGGGCCTTTGGTAGCACAATTTCATCATTTTCATTGCAACCAGCTACTGAATTCGCTGGGTATGTGTTTCAAACAGGTTTCAATAATCCCCCATGGGGCATTATTTTGGGGGGGGGATTATTTGGAAACTTGTCGAGGGGGTGGGGGTTTATTTTGGGGGTGGGGTTTAATAGAGGTAATACGGTAATACGGTCTATTTCCACCACCAACAGTGTGTGGTGAGGATATAATACGGTCAATTTCGACCACCAACAGTGTGTGGTGAGGATATAATACGGCCTGTTTCGACCACCAACAGTGTCTGGTGAGGATATAATACGGTCTATTTCGACCACCAACAGTGTGTGGTGAGGATATAATACGGCCTGTTTCGACCATCAACAGTGTGTGTGTGTGCGACCACGCGCATATAAAACGATCTATTTCGATATATTGCATACAAAGTTGCTGATTGGTTGGTGCACACACGTGCTGGCATGCATTGCTATAATGCATGAATTGCTGTGCGGGCATTATGGCTGTGGAGGCGGAGTCTGGCCCGCACAGGAGAACGTATGCGCTCATGTGGTCACCACCTCTACCAATCAGCTAGTTGCATATGATATTTCGAACTAGACTGTACGGTGTGTTTGCATGAACCTGTAATGTATCACTTTTTTCGTCGAATGCCGAGTTTTCGAATAAAGATAGATTTTTGATCGGAATTGCAAGGAAAACAGATTTAGCCACCAATGGAATGTTTGATTTCATAGCGAAACCCGATACAAAGCATCGAATGCAAAAAAGTGGACACGTTTCAACGAACATACTGTACTGGCGTTTTTTTTGTAGACGCGTGCCGTTGACGTATTGGTCAGCATGAGTCAGTATTTACAGCAGTGAGCGTTCACAGGCGAACTCCAATTTACAGGGAATCAGCGTCGTCGTTGTTGATCACGTGGCATGCATGCTTTCTGTGTGCAAATTGCTGTGGGGGCGGAGTTTGGTTTGCAGAGAAAGCGTGCATCACGTGACCACCAACCAATCAGCTGATTCCTGATAATTTAGAGTTCGACTGTTCATGTGTAATATTGGGAGAACATACTGTATACGATGCAGTCGCAGTCCTTCACATCGAGAGTCGTCCACGTCGGCGCCGTCGCGGCGCACGTGCCGGAGAGCACTGCGTTTGCGGCCGCCGTGCCTGATTTGGTCGTGGTGCCGCAGACGAGATCGTGGTTCGCTTGCGTGCATGTTGCCTGCGGTGGTATGTTTTTTCAAAACTTGTACAGTCCGAACTCTAAATTATAGGGAATCAGCTGATTGGTTGGGATTACGGTACGGTTGGTTTGCACAGAAAGCATGCATGCACGTGACCACCAACCAATCAGCTGATTCCCTATTATTTATTATTTAGAGTTCGACTGTAGCTCCCGCACCGGTTCCCAGATACCCGAAGGTACCGAACTTCGATGGTTTGTTGTCGGGGTGAACGTAGCCTGCCTGATGGTCCCGTGCCGTGGACCAACGCCTCCCCCCCCCCCGCCACGAGCGAAGGACAGCCGTGGCGATACAGGCTTGGCTTGCAAGCGAGCATCCCCAATATGTTTTTTTTGTGTTTATGACCAGCTCTGGAATTTGTTTGTTTTAGTGGCGTATGCAGTAGCGACCAAAAGTGTTGGAACGCTGCGCGCGCGTGTGCTGTGTATTGCGCACGTCGCGTGTTGCATCAGCCGTACAATAAACGCTATTATGAGAATTTATGGGCAACGTTCGGTTCACGGGACACTTTTCGACCCAACGTTGCCCATAAATTA